>JAVIAB010000092.1:189068269-189145769 GCA_032433765.1 Megaustenia siamemsis
TAGGCTTCGTAGACCATTAGGCTTCGTAAACCAATAGGCATCGTAGACCATTAGGTTTCGTAAACCAATAGTCTTCGTAAACCATTAGGCTTCGTAAACCAATAGGCTTCGTAGACCATTAGGCTTCGTAAACCAATAGGCTTCGTAGACCATTAGGCTTCGTAAACCAATAGTCATCGTAGACCATTAGGTTTCGTAAACCAATAGGCTTCGTAGACCATTAGGCTTCGTAAACCATTAGGCTTCGTAAACCAATAGGCTTCGTAGACCATTAGGCTTCGTAAACCAATAGGCTTCGTAGACCATTAGGCTTCGTAAACCAATAGGCATCGTAGACCATTAGGCTTCGTAAACCAATAGGTTTCGTAAACCATTAGGCTTCGTAAACCAATAGGCATCGTAGACCATTAGGCTTCGTAAACCAATAGGCTTCGTAAACCAATAGGCATCGTAGACCATTAGGCTTCGTAAACCAATAGGCTTCGTAAACCAATAGGCATCGTAGACCATTAGGCTTCGTAAACCAATAGGCTTCGTAAACCAATAGGCATCGTAGACCATTAGGCTTCGTAAACCAATAGGCTTCGTAGACCATTAGGCTTCGTAAACCATTAGGCTTCGTAAACCAATAGGCTTCGTAGACCATTAGGCTTCGTAAACCAATAGGCTTCGTAGACCATTAGGCTTCGTAAACCAATAGGCATCGTAGACCATTAGGTTTCGTAAACCAATAGTCTTCGTAAACCATTAGGCTTCGTAAACCAATAGGCTTCGTAGACCATTAGGCTTCGTAAACCAATAGGCTTCGTAGACCATTAGGCTTCGTAAACCAATAGTCATCGTAGACCATTAGGTTTCGTAAACCAATAGGCTTCGTAGACCATTAGGCTTCGTAAACCATTAGGCTTCGTAAACCAATAGGCTTCGTAGACCATTAGGCTTCGTAAACCAATAGGCTTCGTAGACCATTAGGCTTCGTAAACCAATAGGCATCGTAGACCATTAGGCTTCGTAAACCAATAGGTTTCGTAAACCATTAGGCTTCGTAAACCAATAGGCATCGTAGACCATTAGGCTTCGTAAACCAATAGGCTTCGTAAACCAATAGGCATCGTAGACCATTAGGCTTCGTAAACCAATAGGCTTCGTAAACCAATAGGCATCGTAGACCATTAGGCTTCGTAAACCAATAGGCTTCGTAAACCAATAGGCATCGTAGACCATTAGGCTTCGTAAACCAATAGGCTTCGTAAACCAATAGGCTTCGTAAACCAATAGGCTTCGTAAACCAATAGGCTTTGTAGAGCATATGTTTTCTAGGTTTGTTCTTTTATAGCCATAAGTCCAGCAGTGTCATCATAAGTAATAAACACAGAGAGCAAATAATCTCAGGATAAAAACAGAGTCCAAACTACAGACACATGTCTACTATAATGTTTGAAGCAAAATCAACTAAAGTTTCTCTATTATTAGAATGAATGTAATTCAAAAAAAAATAATAATAATAGAAAGCTATAGATGCTGTTACACAAAAAATACCGGACCAAGACGAACACAGCAGAAAGGATATCAAGGGGACATAATGCGAGAGTTGTGCAGAAATACCTTGCCGGATGACCATTCTTGGTCTGTGTTGCACTCAAGATCGTCATTCAAACTGACAGCTAATGTTAGTCTAGTTGATCCGAGTAACATGGAAAATCGAATCACGGGTTTTCTATCAGTGTCGTGGGAAAATATAGAAATAAATTCATCATCATTACAGTCTTGAGAAGAGCAATGTAGTCCACACCAACCTCCCTGGAAGAGAAACTATATGGGGCAATCGATTACCTTCTCTTCGTTTACAATATTTGGTCTATCGACTTCAGTTGTATCTTCTCATACGAGCATAACTTTTCTCGCTTCTTCTCATCTGACATTTTCACAAAACGAAATTCTGCCACGTCTTTTATAAGAGCATGTACTATCCTAGAGATGTTAAGTAACAATTATATGCCTTCTGCTTTGATCTTGATGGCACCAGACTGTGCTCTGTAACATCGCACAAGGCACAAGCCAAAACTTGGAACAGCAGACAGCTCGTCACACAGTTAACCCCAATCAATGCCGATAACGGAAACAAAGTGATTTTTTAAAATAATTGCTTATTTGTTATCCTCGTCCTCTCTTTGAAACAAAAAAAAATTCTGGCCACATTGTAAATGATCAGAGGAGAAAAGGGAAAGGGTGGGTTGGGGGCGGGGTGACTTAGAAGTATAACGACGGCCTCAGGACAGGGCGGGTCCCACATGAATCGGTGGTTATTTAAAAATTAAAAATAGAAAGAAAATTAATCTGTAGCTTCTTTATGGTGTTACACTCCCCTGATCTCTTTTGGGCAGTGAGATCCCATGTCTAGCCCTCTCGGATACCGGCAATAAACTGGAGGTGCCGTGTGCACTCGCGCACGTTAAAGAACCGTTGGCAGTTTAAATCATTAAGGAGCCTGGGAAAAAAATTGTCATCAGAAACAACACGGCGTGAATCCCACGCCATGTTACGGAGTTAGTGCAGGTTGCGTCAGGATTCTTTTGGAATTTTCTCGAAATTTTCGAGGGGTATATCAGAGCAACTATGAATTGATCCGGCCTGCGGTGATGGCAACCCTAGCAACGACAACATGCTATACATCTTATCCTAATTATGTTATTGTAAAAAAAAAAAAAAACATAACCAGCTTGCCCTAAATTTCTAACATAAAACTGAGCCCAGCAACTGTGCCACTCTTTATTTCACAAATTGCTGTCACGTGATTACATAAATGGCACGAGGGTAAGCGTCAAAGTGGTTGATTTACTCACACTGACCTTTACGGCGCTGATACTGTTTTTGGGTTCTGATGTGGTTGTGTGTGTTTGTCTCGACGTGGATGTGTTGATCTGTATCGCTTAGCGAATTTATGGTGGAAATTATAGTGGTTAATGAGAAAAATGGTGATGGTTAACGAGAGAAAAATGGTGGTCAGTGAGAGAAATTATGGTGGTGAATGGGAGAAGTGGTGATGGTTAATGAAAGAAAGATGGTGGTCAGTGAGAGAAATTGTGGTGGTTAATGAGAGAAATGGTGATGGTTAACGAGAGAAAAATGGTGGTCAGTGAGAGAAATTGTGGTGGTTAATGAGAAAAATGGTGATGGTTAACGAGAGAAAAATGGTGGTCAGTGAGAGAAATTATGGTGGTGAATGGGAGAAGTGGTGATGGTTAATGAAAGAAAGATGGTGGTCAGTGAGAGAAATTGTGGTGGTTAATGAGAGAAATGGTGATGGTTAATGCAAGAAAGATGGTGGTCAGTGAGAGAAATTGTGGTGGTGAATGAGAGAAATGGTGATGGTTAATGAAAGAAAGATGGTGGTCAGTGAGAGAAATTGTGGTGGGTAATGAGAGAAATGGTGATGGTTAATGAAAGAAAGATGGTGGTCAGTGAGAGAAATTGTGGTGGTGAATGAGAGAAATGGTGATGGTTAATGAAAGAAAGATGGTGGTCAGTGAGAGAAATTGTGGTGGGTAATGAGAGAAATGGTGATGGTTAATGAAAGAAAGATGGTGGTCAGTGAGAGAAATTGTGGTGGTTAATGAGAGAAATTATGATGGTCAACGAGAGAATAGTGGTTAATGAAAGAAATAGTGCTGGTTAATGAGAGAAATTGATGTGGTTAATTACAGAAATGGTGGAGCTTCATGAGAGAAACGGTGGTGATTAATTATAAAATGGTGGTGGCTAATAAGAGATATGGTGGTTAATGAGAGAAATGATTGTAGTTAACGAGAGAATGTTGATGCCAATGAGAGAAATTGTGGTGGTAATGAGAGAAATTGTGGTGATCGATGAGAGAAATGGTGAAGGTTAGTGAGAAAAATGGTGGTGGTTAATGTAAGAAATGATAGTAGTCAGAGGAAAGGTGGTAATCAGTGGAGAAATGGTGAAGATTAATGAGAAAAATATTGGATGTTAATGAGAGAAATTGTGATGGTTAAATGAGAGAAATTGTATGAACGAAACCGTTGTCTGTGAGAGATATCGGTTTTTTGAGTGACGTTGATGTGGTTAATGAGAGAAATTGAGGTGCTATGTGGGGAAAAATTGTCACATCCATGGACAAATTCTATTCTATTCTATTCTATTCTATTCTATTCTATTCTATTCATGGAAGGAAGTTTCATTGTAGTCGGGACATTCTTATCTCCGCTCTACCTCCCGTCCCTGCATTTCTCGAGCGTACACAGATGCTAGTGGGTGTTCATTGTAGACACTTCTGCGCCTGCCCTTAGTGGCTCCCATTTCTGAATGCAAGAGATGATTTATGTTTCCTGTCACGTTCAAATAAGCCCTGACCTGGCAGACCTATGTCACAATCTAATGTTTGGAAAGTCTGGTAGGTATCTCATTGAACGGAAATAGATGTATTTGGTTGTGAGAAATTGATGTAGTTTGTGGGATTATTCGCGTGTTTTTTTTTCTCCTTCGACAGCTTTTACCTCTAACGAAGTCCCTGGACACTAGGAACTGAATTTTGCGTGTTACTCCATTTTTCCAACATAAATAAAATTCCCAACATGCGCAGCCGGGATTTGAACCCACAACCTCTCTGTCTTGAAGCCGGCGTCTTGCCTCGAGACCAACCAGTCCGTTCGCGTGTTTTATGAGATAAATGCTATATTGACGTCCACGCCAGTGAAGACAAAGATAATAAATGAATATCCCCCAGTGACGTACAAATACCTGCTTTGTTTGTTTATTTACGATAAATAGTTAAAGAACCATAACTCCGTGTCTTGTCTTGTAGGACAGCAACAAATTGTCTTCCCTTGCCTCCGTCAAACCCCCAGCACTTACTTTTTCCAAACAAGAGGTTGATTATTGCCGTTATCTCTGTTCTCTTCTCTTTGACGTTCACGTGATGAAACAACTAAGGACAAAACTCTCACACAAAATAAACGAAACAAAAGAATTATATTTTTAAAATTATTTTATGAGAGTTCTGATGCTGACTGTAGTAAAAGTTGACCTCTCATAATTTGAGAACAAAATTAAAATAAAACATGCATGTTTATAGTTTTGTGTCGGAGGGAGAAGTAAGATTGACATTTAGAACATTTTGATCAAAATGTTTCATTAGAAAACACGTGTATGAAAACCTTTTTAAAATACAGAAAACGAGATTTAATAGTAAATTATTTGTAAATGTAAACAAGCATATACATATCACAATCGTCGGGCATTCAGGGAGTGGCAACAGAATAGTTGGGAAGTAACGAGTAGAGAAGATTGGAAAAGATACAACTTAGAACGAATATCACAGAAGGAGGAAAGAGCGACGTAGGAAAAAGACAGAAAAGAGTGAAAAATGATTACAAACAAAACCCGTGTCAAGAGAAGTAAGAAAATAAACCCCTCAGTTTTATGTAGGGAGAAAAAGAGAAGAAAATCGTGACGGGATCTTTGCAATCAAGAAAGGTCACAGAGTTGTAGTAGTTATGAGAATAAAAGAAATAACAGACAAAAATGTTGCAATGAAGACGGTCGAAGGAAGACAGAAGCAAAGTGACAGCTTGTTAGATCCGCTGTAGAGGACAATCACGTGATGCGTGGTGAATCGTGGTCGCATGATTTGCAGCTGGAGCATTTTGGGACAACTGTAGAAACTGAGGGAAGAAGAGAAACGATGCCAGGCAGATAGATTAAGTGGTACAGTAGAGATATGCTCCCTTCGTCTAGTGGAAGGACATGTTCATGACACCATTCGTGCAGATCTAACATCACCATGTGTACAGATGTAACGGCACTATTTGTACAGATGTAACAGCACCATCTGTACAGATGTAACAGCACCATTTGTACTGATGTAACAGCACCATTTGTACAGATGTAACAGCACCATTTGTACAGATGTAACAGCACCATTTGCACAGATGTAACACCACCATGTGTACAGATGTAACAGCACCATTTGTACAGATGTAACAGCACCATTTGTACAGATGTAAAAGCATCATTTGTACAGATGTAACAGCATCATTTGCACAAATGTAACGGCACCATTTGTACAGATGTAACAACACCGTGTGTACAGATGTAACACCACCATTTGCACAGATGTAACACCACCATGTGTAAAGATGTAACAGCACCATTTGTACAGATGTAACAACACTATTTATACCGATGTAACAGCAGTATTTGTACAGCTGTAACAGCACCATTTGTACAGATGTAACAACACCATTTGCACAGATGTAACACCACCATGTGTACAGATGTAACACCACCATTTGCACAGATGTAACAACACCATTTGCACAGATGTAACACCACCATGTGTACAGATGTAACAACACCATTTGCACAGATGTAACAACACCATTTGCACAGATGTAACACCACCATGTGTACAGATGTAACAACACCGTTTGCACATATGTAACAACACCATTTGTACAGATGTAACAGCCGTATTTGTACACTGTAACAGCCGTATTTGTACAGATGTAACAACACTATTTATACCGATGTAACAGCAGTATTTGTACAGATGTAACAGCATCATTTGTACAGATGAAACAGCATCATTTGTACAGATGTAACAGCAGTATTTGTACAGATGTAACAGCAGTATTTGTACAGATGTAACAACACTATTTATACCGATGTAACAGTAGTATTTGTACAGATGTAACAGCATCATTTGTATAGATGTAGCAGCACCATTTGTACAGATGTAGCAGCACCATTTGTACAGATGTAACAGCAGTATTTGTACAGATGTAACAGCATCATTTGTACAGATGTAACAGCATCATTTGTACAGATGTAACAGCAGTATTTGTACAGATGTAACAACACTATTTATACCGATGTAACAGCAGTATTTGTACAGATGTAACAGCATCATTTGTACAGATGTAACAGCAGTATTTGTACAGATGTAACAGCATCATTTGTACAGATGTAACATCAGTATTTGTACAGATGTAACAACACTTTTTATACCGATGTAACAACACCATTTGTACAGATGTAACATCCTTATGTTTGCAGCGAATGCGAGATTATTTAACGCACCACTGACAGGGTGTCATTTGTGCAACTCCCAACCACTATTTGAGCAGTGCTGTCGCTATTAACTTGAGAGGAGTCAGCACTTCTCTTCCATTTGACCGATCCCTCTGGAGCCTGACATAAGATATCCCAGTGACACAATGGAAAAACACGCTCTCGTAAATCTGTCTACCTGACATGGTACACAAATGGATTTTTAAGTTATTCGTCATTGTGTAGATGTCTCTACAAATCTGTCCGGATCTTGAAATTATTCGTCTTTGTGTAATCATCATCATGTACCATACCGGTTGGCGTAGGCGATCATGTCCTTCCACAATCTTCTATCCACAGTGCATCGTATCAGTTCTGTTGTTGACTGCTTTCCATGCCATGACACCAAGCTATCCAGTTTTTCCTCCCTTTGTCGTCCGCGATCTCTCTTTCCTTTTATTTTGCCAGTTGTAACCAAGTATTCCAACTTTCCTCTTCTCATGATGTGCCCGAAAAATCTTGATTGTTTCTTTCTGGTGCTTTTTAGGAACTGCCTTTTTGTGTTGGCCTCTTTGAGAACTTCCTCATTGATCTTTTTAGCTGTCCAGGGAACTTTCAACATTCTTATGGGAAATCCCATTTCTGTTGCCTCTAATCGTCTTTTCATTTGTTTATCTACTGTCCATGATTCGCTAGTAGTGATGTCGGGGGTTTACTCAACTTAAAAGTTAAGCACGAGTACTGGCACCAATTCCGTACCAAAAAAAAAAAAAAAAAAAAAAAAAAAATTGGGGGGGGGGGGGGGTTTGGTCGGATTTATTTTGGTATGTGCGGCGACCCGTGACCCACGTGATCAAGAGTTGTCGAATGGTCGTCTCGTGCTGGGGAGGGGGGGGTATTCAATAGACGGGATTGTTGTCGAATGAATGGTCGTCTCGCGCTGGACCATTGAAAGTGGTTTGTTAGGTATTGAATGTCTCGTGATAGGGGGGGGGGTATATGATCTCTCTCTCTCTCTCTCTCTCTCTCTCTCTCTCTCTCTCTCTCTCTCTGACAAGTGAATTAACCAAGTCAAATAAAACAAATTATTTCTATATTTAATTTCACAGCTTTATTATTAATACAACAGATATTTGAAAATATATATATATATATTATTGTCCGGTTGATGAACTTGGGCATCCATGGACCCGTCGTAGTCGACATAACCACGGGGCGAGCAAACGATAAATGATACGGTCGTTAATGTGTGTCTCGATGAAAAAGGCATGAGAATTCTGGTTAGCTTCGCACCACGACACTTAAAAAGTATATAATAGACCCAATATAGACCACACTTGTTGCTAAACAAATCTTGCAATACCAGTCGATTGTAGACGAATGGAACGTGTGAGTTGCGCTCGATAAAGTTTAAAATATCCGTGTGTCTGTAAACCGTAGGAATCAAAATACTCACATTCCCCGAGACCGTTGTAAAAAGGGCCACCCAATGTTCACCAGGTTCGTGGGCAGGGTCGGTGTTTATGACAAAGGCTGCGATCGCGGTTGGATCGATAGTGGGTGCTAAGTGGTTTCATGGAAGGACAGTAACAAGGGAACAGCGTCGAACGAAAATATCCGACATCAAAAGGTTGTAAATCTCGCTCGTATTTATCTTATTTCTCTCAAATGGCGAAGTCTGTTAGAATCTGCCGTGTCTTGGACACCTCGAGCACAGAGTCCAACTCGGCGTAGACGATAACTTGTAGGGGGGTAGTTGTGGGAGCGGCAAACTTGAGTTCTATCGACAAGGGTCCGCTTGTGGCTAGCTCAAAATGGGAGCCGTCCAGTAGACTGGAGGAGAGGTCCAAACCAAATAGACAAAATCCGTCCTTGAACTCACGATAATCAATGTTATTCCCAGCGATTTTACCAATCAGACCCATGGCCAGATTTGTACCAAAGAAAGCTCTCGCGTATTGATTTCGTTCAAAGTCCATAGTTAGAGGCTTTCCGGAGATACATTTCCCATTGATCGTCAGGTTCATATAAGTCAGACCAAAGTGTTGAAAATTGAACGGGTTAGCGGTATAAACACCATTAACTGCACTGGCTGTAATCAGACCTATCACTATACGGGTTGGTGTTTGAGACAAAAATAAATTGTCTTGACTGTGGGAGAACATCCCGCTAGCGATGGAAAATGTCTTGATGGTAACCCTCTTGATCGGGTACCGTGCATTCACGACGAAGACGAGGGTGGCAAGGGATATTTTCGATGATTAATGTCTCTAATTCACCCCAAGTCGTGTGAATGTCTTCACTTGCATTTATTTAGCGTTCCACCCACACAGACAGCTCTAGACTCTGGTCAATTTATTGAAATTCTTCTGATTGCAGCCTTGTCTGAGCTATTTTGAGTAAAGGCTTATATGCATAGAAAAGCGAAGTTGCTGTAAAGCTGGTGATAATAACCATTTTAAAAAAAAATGGGGGGGGGGAGGGGAAGTAGTATGGTAACAGTCTTACGTGATGAAAAATAAAACAAAAGTAGAACGACGTTTCGGCCTAGAGGGCCTTTAGGTGGAACAACTATATCTGAGCTTTTTCCACTATCACAGCTGGCGATGACCTGAGCTGTTTCCACTATCACAGCTCGCGATGACCTGAGCTATTTCCACTATCACAGCTGGCCATGACCTGAGCTGTTTCCACTATCAAAGCTGGCGATGACCTGAGCTGTTTCCACTATCACATCTGGCCATGACCTGAGCTGTTTCCACTATCAAAGCTGGCGATGACCTGAGCTGTTTCCACTATCACAGCTGGCCATGACCTGAGCTGTTTCCACTATCAAAGCTGGCCATGACCTGAGCTGTTTCCACTATCACATCTGGCCATGACCTGAGCTGTTTCCACTATCAAAGCTGGCGATGACCTGAGCTGTTTCCACTATCACAGCTGGCCATGACCTGAGCTGTTTCCACTATCAAAGCTGGCCATGACCTGAGCTGTTTCCACTATCCCAGCTGGCGATGAACTGAGCTGTTTCTACTATCACAGCTGGCCATGACCTGAGCTGTTTCCATTATCACAGTTGGTCATGACCTGAGCTGTCTCCACTATCACAGCTGGTCATGACCTGAGCTGTTTCCACTGTCACAGCTGGCTATGACCTGAGCTGTTTCCACTATCAAAGCTGGCCATGACCTGAGCTGTTTCCTCTATCACAGCTGGCGGTGACCTGAGCTGTTTCCAATATGACAGCTGACCATGACCTGAGCTATCTGGGCAAAGAAACTGCCCCTTCTGGCACCTGTTTACGTAATCATGACTTCCATGAAATAACCATGAGCTATCAGGTGACGTCTCCTTGTCTCATCCAAATCGCAAGATAACTCTTAATCGTACCCGCTCTTAAGTTACCTTCATCATACCTTATAGGAGTGTACGTCACAACCCACTACTGGCTCCTTAAAGTTACCTTCATCATACCTTATTGGAGTGTACGTCACAACCCACTACTGGCTCCTTAAAGTTACCTTCATCATACCTTATAGGAGTGTACGTCACAACCCACTACTGGCTCCTTAAAGTTACCTTCATCATACCTTATTGGAGTGTACGTCACAACCCACAACTGGCTCCTTAAAGTTACCTTCATCATACCTTATAGGAGTGTACGTCACAACCCACTACTGGCTCCTTAAAGTTACCTTCATCATACCTTATAGGAGTGTACGTCACAACCCACTACTGGCTCCTTAAAGTTACCTTCATCATACCTTATTGGAGTGTACGTCACAACCCACTACTGGCTCCTTAAAGTTACCTTCATCATACCTTATTGGAGTGTACGTCACAACCCACTACTGGCTCCTTAAAGTTACCTTCATCATACCTTATTGGAGTGTACGTCACAACCCACTACTGGCTCCTTAAAGTTACCTTCATCATACCTTATTGGAGTGTACGTCACAACCCACTACTGGCTCCTTAAAGTTACCTTCATCATACCTTATAGGAGTGTACGTCACAACCCACTACTGGCTCCTTAAAGTTACCTTCATCATACCTTATTGGAGTGCACGTCACAACCCACAACTGGCTCCTTAAAGTTACCTTCATCATACCTTATAGGAGTGTACGTCACAACCCACTACTGGCTCCTTAAAGTTACCTTCATCATACCTTATAGGAGTGCACGTCACAACCCACTACTGGCTCCTTAAAGTTACCTTCATCATACCTTATTGGAGTGTACGTCACAACCCACTACTGGCTCCTTAAAGTTACCTTCATCATACCTTATAGGAGTGTACGTCACAACCCACTACTGGCTCCTTAAAGTTACCTTCCCCTATTTCCACATATGCAATCCGTTACAATTTGTGTTTACATTAAATAATTTAACTCTGTGACAGGAAGTCAACGACAGAACATATAAACAGTTGAAGGTGCAGTAAGTTGTGTCAAACATGATCTCCTAGACCAGCAAGTAACACAGGAAACCCATCATGACTTTGAGACAAAAGATTTTGTTTCTTGTTCTGGTTTGTCGAGCTCCTGATAAATCCTTTAGGAAAAAACAACAACATTATCAATTATATCAAATTGATCAAAACTGGTGAACACATTCATCTACTCGCATTGGCCAATATTGATTCTCTCTCAGATGCTGGTGCTCTCTGTGATTGATCCAACTTTGCTTCTGTAAGTGACCCCAGATATCGTAACTGTTCCCTTTTCTTTCCTGTTTGTTTCTGAAGATTCATCAACAAATTCCAGAAGATCTGAGTACAACTTTCTGACTCGTTTGTTGACAATAAAAGAGATGAAGATGAACAAACCCTGAAGACACATGATCGGAGAAGTCAACATGTACAAGATGGGACTTTGAAGATAAAGGGCAACTGCACCAACGATGTAAAACATGCCAGTCAGGGTCGACAACTTGGCATAAATTATGACACTCTGTCCTTCCGTTCTGCGGTTCTGTAAACGAGAAACATTTTTGATTTCTCTGACAGTCAGAATGAACAAGACGCCATTACTGAGAACTGTGAAGCTGAGAGGGGCGATAAGCGACAACAGCTTAATCCAGAGAGATAACTCAATGTCGAGAAAACAAAACTTGTTGCTGTAACCGATAGACGAGCCCTTTGTTAGACCCATTGATATAACAATCACTAACAAAATAATGATCACGGGGGTCCCAAAAGCGTACAGGGAATATCGAAGATATCGTTTGTTATCGGATCTGGTGTTGATAAATCTAGCACCATTGTTGGTGAACGAGGTGTACATGTGTACACAGCACGCGCTCATCCACATAAAGGAGGCTAGCCAGGAATAGTGGAGAAGAATGGCGTGAAGGAGACAGTGGATTGAGTGGAGCTTGCCGGAGACTCCAAACTGGGCGGTGATAAGAAGCAAAGTCTGAGCAACAGCCAATGACAGACTTAAGCTCATATTGTTCAAGCCTGGAAGTGTCCGCAGTGTTGGATGCAGACAGTAAGTTACAAAAGTAACCAGCAGACAAACAACGGACAGCGCCACACACACGTACTCCAAGTACAAGGTAACAACTGCCAGGACATCTTCTGTTGTGCTCTCACTGATGGCGGTCAGATTGTGGTACAGATCTAGGCAGATCCGCAATTTCCCATTTATCAAAGACACTTTCGATCTGCTTGAAACTGTTATGTTCCTGTCTCTGAACGAGAAGATAAATATAAAGCTGTTATTGTTGTACTTAATGTCTGTATAATTGACGTCTACAAATGGACATGTTAAACTATGAGTGACGTCTATGAACTTATCAACAAACATCCATTGTCTATATTTGTCAATTTTATAAGGAAAATTATGTACCACGTACAGCGTGACAAGAACAGATGTAGAGTAGACGGGAAATGAAATAGTGGAGGAAGTACAGGAGTCATCGAATGTTTTTGTTGTGTTTGTGATAGGTCGATGTGACTTTATTTTGGAAGTATCACTCATCTCTAATCTTTCAATGATCGTATTTTCTTTGACGTCATCAAGTAGATCAGAATATTCTGTCCCAAGGATTGTGGGTACCAGGGTTAATGGCGAACCTCCTGGCAGATCTATGATCCAGTCGCCATTTACAAGATCCAGAATGTTCGTCTCTACCGAATCCCTGTCACGAAACTCGTCGCTGATAAAATAGGCCAGGACGGACACTTTCTGTAGGAATTCTTGCTTGTGTGTATCACGTGACGTGACAAGAACTGTGACGTTCATTTGAGGTTGAAGGATGTCCGTTGATACATTATAAATTTTGGCATAAATTATGTTAATTAGAGGGTAAAGGTTGTCTCGTGAAACACAAATGTCAAGGTCTTTAGGTGTCAGAACCATCAACAGCTTGTACCCAAGTCCTCGGATTCCTGTCAGCGCTGATTTGCATTCACCACTGGAGTCCTTGAGTTTGCCATCGAAACATTCAGCTTGTTGGCATTTCCCCTGGAGAGAGAGAGAGAGAGAGAGAAATAAAAGACAAGGTTAATCTTAGTGGTCAAGTCTGTTTTTGGACAAAAATATAACATATCGATTATTTATAGTTAATTTTTGGTCACAATCGTAATCACAGGAAGCAAAACTTAGCAATAGATCCTCATTTTAACACATTTCCAATATTACCGGAAAGAAACTTTTGTAACAGACATTCTTTAACGCTGTAAAATATTATTGAAAATAAAACAATTGGACATCTCATTTTAAAACAGTACAATATTAATGAAAATAAAATCTTTCTCAGAGAACCTCACTAACACAGTAACAATATTAAAGACAATTAGTAATATTAACACTAACACAGCAACAATATTAAAGACAATTAGTAATATTAACACTAACACAGCAACAATATTAAAGACAATTAGTAATATTAACACTAACACAGTAACAATATTAAAGACAATTAGTAATATTAACACTAACACAGCAACAATATTAAAGACAATTAGTAATATTAACACTAACACAGTAACAATATTAAAGACAATTAGTAATATTAACACTAACACAGTAACAATATTAAAGACAATTAGTAATATTAACACTAACACAGCAACAATATTAAAGACAATTAGTAATATTAACACTAACACAGTAACAATATTAAAGACAATTAGTAATATTAACACTAACACAGTAACAATATTAAAGACAATTAGTAATATTAACACTAACACAGCAACAATATTAAAGACAATTAGTAATATTAACACTAACACAGAAAAATATTAAAGACAATTAGTAATATTAACACTAACACAGTAACAATATTAAAGACAATTAGTAATATTAACACTAACACAGTAACAATATTAAAGACAATTAGTAATATTAACACTAACACAGTAACAATATTAAAGACAATTAGTAATATTAACACTAACACAGTAACAATATTAAAGACAATTAGTAATATTAACACTAACACAGTAACAATATTAAAGACAATTAGTAATATTAACACTAACACAGTAACAATATTAAAGACAATTAGTAATATTAACACTAACACAGTAACAATATTAAAGACAATTAGTAATATTAACACTAACACAGTAACAATATTAAAGACAATTAGTAATATTAACACTAACACAGTAACAATATTAAAGACAATTAGTAATATTAACACTAACACAGCAACAATATTAAAGACAATTAGTAATATTAACACTAACACAGCAACAATATTAAAGACAATTATTAATATTAACACTAACACAGCAACAATATTAAAGACAATTAGTAATATTAACACTAACACAGCAACAATATTAAAGACAATTAGTAATATTAACACTAACACAGCAACAATATTAAAGACAATTAGTAATATTAACACTAACACAGCAACAATATTAAAGACAATTAGTAATATTAACACTAACACAGTAACAATATTAAAGACAATTAGTAATATTAACACTAACACAGCAACAATATTAAAGACAATTAGTAATATTAACACTAACACAGCAACAATATTAAAGACAATTAGTAATATTAACACTAACACAGCAACAATATTAAAGACAATTAGTAATAGTAACACTAACACAGCAACAACATTAAAGACAATTAGTAATATTAACACTAACACAGCAACAATATTAAAGACAATTAGTAATATTAACACTAACAGAATAACAATATTAAAGACAATTAGTAATATTAACACTAACACAGCAACAATATTAAAGACAATTAGTAATATTAACACTAACTCAGTAACAATATTAAAGACAATTAGTAATATTAACACTAACACAGCAACAATATTAAAGACAATTAGTAATAGTAACACTAACACAGCAACAATATTAAAGACAATTAGTAATATTAACACTAACACAGCAATAATATTAAAGACAATTAGTAACATTAACACTAACACTAACACAGTAACAATATTAAAGACAATTAGTAATATTAACACTAACACAGTAACAATATTAAAGACAATTAGTAATATTAACACTAACACAGCAATAATATTAAAGACAATTAGTAATATTAACACTAACACAGCAATAATATTAAAGACAATTAGTAATATTAACACTAACACAGCAATAATATTAAAGACAATTAGTAATATTAACACTAACACAGTAACAATATTAAAGACAATTAGTAATATTAACACTAACACAGTAACAATATTAAAGACAATTAGTAATATTAACACTAACACAGTAACAATATAGTAATATTAAAGACAAGTTTTTTTTTTAAAGAAGTAAAAAGTGTTATGGTAACAGCTTTAAGTGGTAATTACCAAAGAAAAAGTCGACGTTTTGGCCAAGTAGGCCTTCAGCTCGAACAACACAAAAATACATATAAGGATATGTACACAAATTTAACTACATGGTGATAATATGCTAGATACTCAAGAAAGGAAATAAACAAAAGGTCACTTCCGTGTAGCCCAGAGCGTGCTCAGCTTCTGAATGAACTAAAACAAAGTAGACGGGACGACCAGCTATATATCTCTCTGAGCAGGCAGTCAGGTTAGAGACGGAAGGGTTATCTCTCTCTCTCTCTCTCTCTCTCTCTCTCTATCTATCTATCTATCTATCTATCTCTCTCTCTCTCTCTCTCTCTCTCTCTCTGCGATCAAGACTCAATCAGAGTAGGATTCCAGACTCTCTCATGAAGTTAGTTGTCTGTTTAAGCGAATCGATTGCCCCATATAGTTTCTCTTCCAGGAAGGTGGGTATGGACCACATTGCTCTTCTCAGGTCCGTGTACTGGGGGCAATCCTGTAGAACATGATTTGTAGTCATATTGTCCAGTGTACAGTGGCATAGGCTGGTTGTACCTATGTTGAATTTGGTGAACATGTGATTTCTCATTCTATTGTGGCCAGTGCGTAGGCGAAGTATGATGACTTGATCCCTCCTTGATAGTTGGTGGTATCCGTCACTCTCGTTATGCTTTGGGTCTTCTCGTTTCCATTTTTCATGGAACTGACCCTTGAGGATGGATTTGGCTTCATCATAACTGAGCCGATGGTTCTCTTGTAGTAATCTCTCTCCCTCTTTAGCTAATTTGTCTGCGCGTTCGTTCCCGTGTATATTACAGTGTGATGGTATCCACTGAATGACTACTCTCTGGAAGTTATTGCATAGTTGGTCCAGGGTTGTTCTCAAGTCATCTAGTTCATTGTTCGTGGGGCTTTCTAGAGCTGATAATACTGACAGAGCATCAGTCAAAATCACCAATTTATTGTGCATGTTATTTTTGTGTTGAATGGCCAGTGTTGCAGCATCTCTGATAGACTCAGTTTCTGCTTTAAAGTTGTTTGAGAATTTTCCAGTAGCTATTGACTTGGTGATCTCGTCCTTATTATTCAGCGTCAAGAACACACCTCCCCTTCCATTTCTGGTGGCATTTGTAGCAGAGTCATCTGTGTATATGTGGGACCAACAGTCCAGTGGGTAGGTATCGTGTATGTGATTTTCTGCTACGTGTTTTCTTTCTGTGTCTGATTGGGTGCCTTTTTCCATGATTCCTGTTATATTTTCCTGAAGTTCTGGTATTTTATGTTTCCCATGAGGAGACATATCAGATGGGCCCAAGGGTTTCGATATTGTTTGGGAAAGTACTGGGTCTCCAGTAGTTAGTTCATTGGCAATTGCAGCGAAGTTGCTCCTCTTTAGTCGTACAATTCCGGAACCAGCTATTCTTTGGTGCATGGGGTGGCTAAGGAGCCTTTTATATTTCTCCGCTTGTTGCAATACTTTAGTGATCCGTCTGTCATCTAATGGTTGTAAACCTGTTACTGTTTCTAGAGTCTTGATAGGTGTAGATTTCATAGCACCAGTAATGATACGGCCAGCTTGGTTCTGTGTTCTGTTAATTTTGCTAAAGTGTGATTTGGAAGCCATAGCCCAGGCTGTGACTCCATACTCTAGAGCTGGTCTGACTGTTCCTACGTATAGTCTTTTCAAAATATTGCTGTCTGCCCCCCAGTCCGTTCCTGCCAATTTCTTCATAATATTTGTTCGTTTTCCGGCTTGTTTCCTTGCTCTGTCTGATTTGTCCAAGTCATTCTGCGGTTCATGGTGACGTCAAGATATCTCGGGTGTTGGTCATTAGAGAGTAAAAAAAGTAAAGTACCCCGTCACGCCAAGTGGCGTATAGGGAAATATGGTGTTAGTGACCCGTCACGCCAAGTGGCGTATAGGGAAATATGGTGTTAGTGACCCGTCACGCCAAGTGGCGTATAGGGAAATATGGTGTTAGTGACCCGTCACGCCAAGTGGCGTATAGGGAAATATGGTGTTAGTGACCCGTCACGCCAAGTGGCGTATAGGGAAATATGGTGTTAGTGACCCGTCACGCCAAGTGGCGTATAGGGAAATATGGTGTAAGTGACCCGTCACGCCAAGTGGCGTATAGGGAAATATGGTGTTAGTGACCCTATATTTTACAGACCTTCAGCACATGATTTTTGGGGTAATGAGGTCAGTATTACGCCAGTGCTGCTTTACTTTCCCAGAAAAAAAATCCGGTACCCATTTAAGGCTGGGTGAACCCGGAACCCGTCGTTTGAGATCGAACCCTACCCCTTGTCCGTGGTAGTCCAGTTCACTAACCACTGAGCTATCGCGGCTCCCCTTAATAGAGAGTGTATGGTCTTTTATCTTCAAGTTTGCAGTGAGTGTGTTTCTTGATAGGCTGAAAATTGTATATGTAGTTTTTTTCGTTGATTGGTAAGAACCAAGTGTTCGTCCATTTTTCAAGTTCACCTAGGTCATCTTGCCTCCTGGGTCCAGCCACCGACATACTTTCCTCGCGAGCCCATAACGCCAGATCATCTGCGTATATTGCTGAGTGTATTCTGGGTGGAATGTCCATTACGATGTCATTTATGAAAATTAAAAAGAGTGTTGGAGACAAGACTCCGCCTTGTGGGACACCTTGTTCGATAGAGACCTTCTTACTTAGTTGACCTTGAACTTGTGCTCTGGCCGTTCTATCCTGAAGGTATTGAGAGACCCAATTAAATAAACGACCCTGGATGCCAAGTCTAAAAAGCTTGTTCTTTAAACCCTCTCGCCAAACCCTATCAAAAGCCTTCTCCTTGTCAACCCACACTGCCAGTGTGTGTTTCTTTTCTTGTAGAGCATCCTCTATTTCCTGTGCAATGTAGGTGACCATGTCTTCAGTTGATCTGTGCTGACGGAAGCCACTTTGTTGTGGTACGATTTGTTGTTTTGTCTCCAAATGCCACATAAGTCTTCTGTTAACCAGCCTTTCCATGAGTTTACTCAGGCAGCTCAGTAGGCTAATTGGTCTATAGCTACTTGGGTCTAGTGGATCTTTTCCACGCTTGAGGATGGGCACTATAATAGCTTCTTTCCAGATTGCCGACACATGACCTCTCTTCCAGCCAGCATTTATTATCCTTAGAAGCTGGCTCTTGGCTTTCTGTCCCAGATTTAGGAGCATTTCGTTGGAGATTCCATCTTTACCAGGGGAACTTTTGAGCTTCAATCCTTTGAGGGCAACATCTAATTCATTTGGGGCAAAGATGGTCGTCTGATGTTCTTCTTGTGCTAAAGGCATGTGTTTTACATCTTGGTTTTCCCGTCTTGCAGCTTTCTGTTTGTCTATTGGAATGTTTATTCTACTAATGTTTTTGTAAGTCTCTATCTGTAGATTTGCTGCCCTTTTGCCTGTGAAGATGTTCTGATTGTGTGCTAATGATATTGGGGGTCGGCAGTTGTTTTCGTCGCTCAGAGCTTTCGCAAGTTTCCATAGTTTATGACCATTTTTGTCTAGATTAAGGCTCTCTGTTTTGTCTATCCAGCTCTGTCTTCCTGATATCATGACCTCACATCTGTATTTGGCTGAGGCTGCTTTGTAGGCAATGTTGCTCTCTATGCTTTGTAATGTTTCAGCTAGTTCTCTGGCAGAGTCCAGTTCCTCTTCTAGTCTTTGTATTTCCTTGGGAAGGGTTCTAAAAATATAGGGAGGTGGGTACAGGATACTATAAATTGTGTATATCTAACTGTCTGTGTGCACAACGAACAGATGTGTATAAAAAAGACATGTGTACCTAACCATACAGGGAGCCGCGATAGCTCAGTGGTTAGTGAACTGGACTACAAAGAACAAGGGGTAGGGTTCGATCCAAACCGACGGCTTCCGGGTTCACCCAACCTTAAATGGGTACCAGATTTTTTTCTGGGAAAGTGAAGCGGCACGGGCGTAATGCCCACCACATTACCCAAGAAATCATGTGCTGAAGGTCTGTAAAATTTATGGTCACTAACACCATATTCCCTATACGCCACTTGGCGTGACAGGGGTACTTTACTTTTTTTTTTTACCTAACCATATATGTGTACAAGCATAAATTCGTATATATTACCACAAAGCACAGAAAAGAAACCGGGAGGTGTTTAAATGTGCTAATACATATGCAGACAGATATACATACATTGTGATATATAGCTGGTCATCCCGTCTGCTTTGTTTTAGTTCATTCAGAAGCTGAGCACGATCTGGGCTACAGGGAAGTGACCTTTTTCCTATTTCCTTTGTTGAGTATCTAGCATATTATCGCCATGTAGTTAGATTTGTGTACATATCCTTATATATATATTTGTGTTGTTTGTTGTTCGAGCTGAAGGCCTACTTGGCCGAAACGTCGACTTTTGTTTTGTTAATTACCACGCAAACCGTTACCATACCACTTTTTTCTATTTTTTTTAAAAATTGTTATTATCATCAGCTTTACAGCAGCTTGGCATCTCTTTGCATCTTGATGCCTTTACTCTACATTACAATATTAAAGGAAAGACAAACAAGCACGATATAAAGGGTGGAACTTCACGGCCAGTACTTCAAGTAGAGCCATTTATTTCTTATCCCTTCTCTTTTCAATAAGTGACAGTTTACTTGTTTCGATAGGTGACAATATCCTTTTTTCATTAAGTGACAGTTTCATTTTTTTTATAAGTAAAAGTGGATGGAAGCTTGGTCGCGTTCGAGCCATGGTGAATGGTGTAAACAATGTTGACTTTGAACATCACGCTATCTGTTATTACAGCGAGTTGGTGGATTTTTAGAAATGTAATCTTGGGTTTAATAATAAATGTTTGTACACAGTTCGTTAACCACCGCTGTATATCAAGTCCTTATTCTGCTGGCTTCGCGACCTTGGAAGTTAATGACCTAACTTGTGCAGAAAGTTGGTTTGGGGCAAATTGTACGTTACAATGTCACTGCTATAATGACTCAGTTTGTGACAAAACTACAGGGACATGCCCAAACAATGACAGTTGTCAGCACGAATATTTCGGACCCCAGTGGCAGTACTTGGATCTCGTTTACAAATACGCCCAAAAATATAAACCTACTTTCCTGTTTGATAACAACGACACCACATGTAATCCGGACACATATTCTACATCAGATGAGGCAACTCTCAATCAATTTTTGTCGTTCTCCTGGTTTAGGATTTATGTGAATGACTTAACATATCCGGACAGTTTCACAGTAAAACTAAATGGTTCTGCTTCATGTGAAAATGAATCAAGGTTTGTAGTTAGTCCGCACGAGATTGATGTCTTTTGCTCTGGGGCTGGTCTGATCAACAAGTTACGGATTCAAGGGGCGATAGTTGCAAATATCTGCTCTATCTACATTGGCGGGGGTAGGAATGTGGCTCTTAAACAGAACACAAACCAGTCCGACACATTTAATGCTTGTTATACAGGAGACGGATGTGGACCAGAAGCCGCAGCTAATGGCAAAACAAAGACTCTATGACAATGACTGCACACGCACACAATTGGGAAGTGGAACCAATTCTGTTTTCTGGTATCTAAACTTTGCCACGACCAGAAGGCTCACACCATTCGAATCTATCATCAAGCTAGCACTATGATTCGGGTAAAGAATGCCACTCTAAATGTTTTCTCTGACAGTGGCGGCGTAGTGTTTCAGTATAATGATATATCATACCCTAATATTTATGTGAACACTATTGTAGTCAACACACAAGCGCCAATGGCACACATTAAATTTGAGTTCTCACCGATCATTTCGCAGACCGACAGTGCACTGACGGTGTGTGAGGTTCAAACACCTATTGTCTGGACGGGCATTCTTGGTCGTTTTGTTCAGTGTGTAATGGGTGTAGCAAAGGCTGCAATGCCATCATCGGTACGTGTCACGGTAACTGTTCACATGGGATCTATGGACACGACTGCTTCGGGTCTTGTCTCTGTGTCTTTCCTTTATGTGAGGAAAAATCCGGAAAATACCTACAATGTAAACATCCTGGCTATACCTGTAATGACACTTGTCCCGATGGTACTTTTGGGCTACAGTACGAACAGACGTGTTCAGATGGCTGTGTCATCAAATGTGACCCGGAAAGTGCAGACTGCACGTGCAATGTAACGTACTACGGGTCAGACTGCACTCCCAAATGTCCGGACAACTGTTTCAACGACACCTGTGAACAGTCAACCAGGAACTGTACATGCAAGGGAACGTTCAATGGGTCAGACTGCACTCTCAAATCTCCGGACAACTGTTTGAACGAAACCTGTGAACAGTTAATTGGGGCCTTCGACTCGTATGTCGATGATTCCCTCGTTATGAAGAGTCTGCCGACTACAACAAACCTAAGCATATGGATTCCTTAATGTGTTTCTGTGCTGGACATGGTTCATTTCTTGGTGTTTTTCCGTGAAGTCATAGCTCATATCTTGATGTGTTTCTGTGCTAGCCATGGCTCATATCTTAGTTTGTGTGTGTGTGTGTGTGTGTGTGTGTGTGTGTGCTGGCCATGGCTCATTTCTTGGTGTGTGTCATGTTAGTCATATCTCATATCTTGGTGTGTCTGTGTTAATCATGTGTCATATCTTTGTGTGTGTATGTCTGGGTTAGTGATATCTCATATCTTTGTGTGCATGTTTATGTTAGTCATATCTCATATATTTGTGTGTGCATGTTTGTGTTAGTCACATCTCATATCCTTGTGTGTGCATGGCTATGTTAGTCACATCTCATATCTTTGTGTGTGCATGTCTATGTTAGTCATATCTCATATCTTTGTATGCATGTCTATGTTAGGCATGTGTCATATCTCTGTGTGTTCATGTCTATGTCAGTCATATCTCATATCTTTATGTGCATGTTTATGTTAGTCATGTGTCATATATCTTGACGTGTGTCATTGTTGATCATGCCTCGTTTCGTTGTGTGCATGTCTATGTTAGTCACATCTGATATCTTTGTGTGTGCATGTCTGTGTTAGTCACCTCTAGTGACTCGAGCAGATGATGCTCGTATACCTGGGAGGGCAGACCATCTAAGGGCAGAATCCCCCTACAGAAAAGACAATCTGCTGCCTTGCAGTAAGATTGGGGACAATCAAAGGCTAAGGAAAGCAAACCTGACTAAAATGCTGGCTGAAATCGGATGCACATATGCCACTGGCGCAGAACACAGTGCAACGTTTTAACGGGTGTTCAATCGGAGTGGATCTGGCAGACTCTAATTGTGATGTTCTGTCTGTGGGGGCGATCAACACACATAACCTGACAGCTGACTTCATGTGAGAGTCTGGAATCCTACTCTGACTAAGTCCTGATCGCAGAGAGAGGTAAGTAACAGTTTCATTTTTTCTATAAGTAACAGTTTCATTTTTTCTATAAGTAACAGTTTCATTTTTTCTATAAGTAACAGTTTCATTTTTTCTATAAGTAACAGTTTCATTTTTTCTATAAGTAACAGTTTCATTTTTTCTATAAGTAACAGTTTCATTTTTTCTATAAGTGACAGTTTCATTTTTTCTATAAGTAACAGTTTCATTTTTTCTATAAGTAACAGTTTCATTTTTTCTATAAGTAACAGTTTCATTTTTTCTATAAGTAACAGTTTCATTTTTTCTATAAGTAACAGTTTCATTTTTTCTATAAGTGACAGTTTCATTTAAAAAAAAATAAATTTCTCCGACGTACGTTCTACAGTTTAACGAGAGTTTTTCTCTTCAACATTTCCTATTTCATTCATTATCTGTTTTCCTAAGCTTCAGCGTTTCATGCAAACACTTTCCAACACTGTACTATGTGTCGCCTAAAGTCATTACCTGAAATATTGAAACAATTTGTCACCAAACTAAGCTAACTGATGCTTGTGGTCGCTCGTGACCTGCTTGAAGGCTCTGTCACTCCATGCAGTCAGAAAATGTTTTCTTTTCTCGATCACTTTCAGCTTCAGCGACCTACTCTCGCTTTGAAAAAAAAAATCCAACTCAAGCACCTGTTTTCGATAGTGTTAGAGAGTAAGCATGTCGTGCTTCCCATATAAGTCGTGTCTCTGAGCATCACCGGACTCTGGTGGCTTTACATGAATGTACGCACATGAGCTTATCTTTATTGCAGAATTGGCAGCAATACCAAATTGTTATTACAATTTTAGTAACTGTTGTCATAAAATACGAGTTCGACAAACCTAGTTTTCTATTACTTTTAAAATGCATATCTTTGAACAGTTAATGCCATAACAGTTCGCCTAAATGAGTTCCGGTTGGTACAGATTTCAATAAGAAATCCCAGATAAGAACTCTGACTCATGACTGTGAGCGTATGTATGACGCGTAAAGCTGTTATCGCGACTATTTTAGAAACTGACAGACCGGAATTATTGCTTTATTTATGAATGCACTGACTATTGCTAGTTCAAGGCTGATCGAGACATTATGGATCTACCACATTTGGCCACATCTTTAATTACGGCAATGAAAACACAAGCACACGTCTGCAGAACAGACACTCAGTCTACCGCTTACATTATAGTCTCAAGCAAAATACAAGAGTAACGATCGACCAATCGCTGAAAAGTATTGCCATTATAAACAAGTTGAAATGTATTCTTTATTTTCGTTATACCCCCCCCCCCCCCCCACCAAAGCATATTGTGTCGTGGTCGTGACAACAAGTTTGTATCGTAATTAGAAACAGATGTAACATATCTATTACAAACAGATGTAGTATATCTATTAGCAGTTAATTTCACCTGCTACTGTATGGAGTAGACAGTACAACCTACGGCTTCCCAGCTGCCTTGCAGGTGTGCTCTGGTGAGTAAAAGGCTAAGGGAGGGTACCCTAAAATAAAACACCACCACTGTCTTACGGGTGATATTTTTTAGTCAAAGGCTAGCGGAGTCAACCGTAAACAAACCGACGGAAGGCAACATAAAACCACCGTCGTAATTTCTTTGCATAATTATGAATCGCCACAACTAGATAATTTACATTGTTGAAGAAAATTGGTCCAATTAAACGTTTTCTACTGACGGCACTCCATCCCCAATTTTGCATCGTGAGAAGCACTTCATGAAATCCTTTGTGATTAAAACTGCTCCAAATACTATTAATTTGGCTATTAACGCATTCAGGTAGATTAAACCATTCCTCATCAGAGAAGAATGTTACATCAAGAAATCTTGAATAAATTCGTTTCGTCTTCTTCAGCTGAAAATGCTTGAAACCACGTGCAGTAGTTGACCCTGAATTGGTAGTCACACTTTTTTAGCTCAGACACAACAGAAATCTTGTATGGTCTAATCACCAACTTACTACAGCTTGGGCAGATGGTGCTCGTATGCCTGGGAGGGCCGACCATCTAAGGGCAGAATCCCCCTACAGAAAAGACAATCTGCTGCCTTGCAGGAAGATTGGGGACAATCAAAAGCTAAGGAAAGCAAACCTGAATAAAATGCTGGCTGAAATAGGATGCACTGGGCCACTGGCGCAGAACACAATGCAACGTTTTAACAAGTAATCAATCAGACTGGATCTAACAGGCTCTAATTATGATAGAAACTACCGCTGACCGGAAAGGCTTCAAGAAACAGCCGAATATAATACACTGGAATGTGGAGGGCATATACCACAAAAAACAAGCTCTAACAATCAGACTAGCAGAGAAGGAGATAGACGTTGCCTGCATCCAGGAAACTCATCTTAAACCTCAGCACAGATTTATGATCAGGGGCTACCAAACATTTAGACAAGACAGGGAAGGTCACAAGGATGGAATTCTTATACTTATTAAAAATTCCATCCCAGCAAATATGATAGATGTAGTCACAAACAGAGAGGCAGAGATCATTGGTACCGACCTGTACATTAACTCCGCTAGTATAAGGATATTTAATATATACTATCCAAATGACAAATTACTGAAGCTGGAGTCAATGGAAATAACACCATCAAAGTGTCTGGTAGTAGGAGACTTTAATAGCCACTCTGAAAGATGGGGATATAAGGAGTCCAATGTGCGAGGGGAAGAAGTGGAAGAATGGGAAATAGACAACAACATATTCCTCATAAACTCTAGGGAGGACCCCCCAACCTTCTACTCAAGAAGATGGAAAACAACTTCCACCCCCGGCCTAGTGTTTGCAACTGGAGACATATCTACCAAAATAAACAGAAAAGTGCTGCACCAACCTGGGGATAGTGACCATAGACCAGTCATATTTTCAGTGGCTCTTGCTCACAAACAGGACTTTTAAACAAATACCTCTTCCCCGCTGGAACTATAAGAGAGAAAATTGGGCAAAGTTTGCAAGGCTCACTGATGCATATACTGCGCCTATCAACACCCACGAAAAGAAGGTCAATAATATGATACAGCGGTTAACAAATGGCATCATGAGAGCTGCTAAAGAATCCATTCCTAGAGCAGCAAGAAGAAACTACAAGCCATACTGGAGCAAGGAAATACAAAGACTAGAAGAGGAACTGGACTCTGCCAGAGAACTAGCTGAAACATCACAAAGCTCAGAGAGCAACATTGCCTACAAAGCAGCCTCAGCCAAATACAGATGTGAGGTCATGATATCAGCAAGACTGAGCTGGATAGACAAAACAGAGAGCCTTTATCCAGACAAAAATGGTCATAGACTATGGAAACTTGCGAAAGCTCTGAGCGACGAAAACATTTGCCGACCTCCAACATCATTAGCACACAGTCAGAAAATCCTCACAGGCAAAAGGGCAGCAAATCTACTAATAGAGATTATAAAAACATTAGTAGAATAAACATTCCAATAGACCAACAGAAAGCTGCAGGATGGGGAAAACCAAGATCCAAAACACATGCCTTTAGCACCAGAAGAACATCAGACGACCATCTTTACCCCAACTGAATTAGATTTAGCCCTCAAAGGATTGAAGCTCAAAAGTTCCCCTGGTAAAGATGGAATCTCCAACGAAATGCTCCTAAATTTGGGGCAAAAAGCCAAGAGCCAGCTTCTAAGAATTATAAATGCTAGCTGGAAGAGAGGTCATGTGCCGGCAATCTGGAAAGAAGCTATTATGGTGCCCATCCTCAAGTGTGGAAAAGACCCACTAGACCCAAGTAGCTATAGACCAATTAGCCTACTGAGCTGCCTGAGTAAACTCATGGAAAGGCTGGTTAACAGAAGACTTATGTGGCATTTGGAGACAAAACAACAAATTGTACCACAACAAAGTGGCTTTCGTCAGCACAGATCAACTGAAGACCTGGTCACCTACATTGCACAGGAAATAGAGGATGCTCTACAAGAAAAGAAACACACACTGGCAGTGTGGGTCGACATGGAGAAGGCTTTTGATAGGGTTTGGCGAGAAGGTTTAAAGAACAAGCTTTTTAGACTTGGCATCCAGGGTCGTTTATTCAATTGGGTCTCTCAATACCTTCAGGATAGAACGGCCAGAGTACAAGTTCAAGGTCAACTAAGTAAGGTCTCTATCGAACAAGGTGTCCCACAAGGCTGAGTCTTGTCCCCAACACTCTTTTTAATTTTCATAAATGACATCGAAATGGACTATCAAGAAGGGATCAAGTCATCATACTTCGCCTACGCACTGGCCACAATAGAATGAGAAATCACATGTTCACCAAATTTAAAATAGGTACAACCAGCCTATGCCACTGTACACTAGACAATATGACTACAAAACATGTTCTACAGGATTGCCCCCAGTACACGGACCTGAGAAGAGCAATGTGGTCCACGCCCACCTCCCTGGAGGAGAAACTATATGGAGCAATCGATTCGCTTAAACAGACAGCTGACTTCATGAGAGAGTCTGGAATCCTAATCTGATTGATTCTTGATCGCAGAGAGAGAGAGAGAGAGATAATTTACGACAACAGCGTTAATGGGGATTCCAATGGAATACCCTCGTTCGGCGGGGGACATCATGTGCTACTAGTAACCGATCGTCATCAAGCTGCTGCAACCAAGATACAGATAAAACAGACTCTAAAAATAGGAACTTTGAACGTGGAGAGATATATTCTGATGAATATAAGATCATCTGTTCTGGAGGTACTAAACACCAAAGAAAAAGTAGGAAGAAGAATCATCGTGGATTCAGAATGAGCAAGAACAATGAAAGGCTTTTGGGCAATATCTGACAGAGTCCTTTTAGTGAAATTGAACGAAAAGCCAAGGTAGTAATCTCATACAAGTTACAAGTTTATGCACCAACAGCAGACAGTCTAGAGGTAACAGTTGATATATTTTACCATGAGCACAATACGGCACTTCGTCAATGTAAACTACATGAGAACGCCATAGTTCTTGTCAAGATGGATTTTGTTTTGCAAAATTTGACACAAATGTCATCTAGAGTTGAACTGTGAACTCGACCACTGGATGAGAGATAGCTAGACAGCGACGAAGCCAGTAAATTATGCAAATGAGACAGAGGTATTTAACCCCATGCGTAAGTAGAATTACTAAGAAACATCAGAATCATCAAGTAGTATCCAGAACCATCGAAAAAACAGAGAGAAAAAATCATTTAGAGAAACATCGTTATAGAGAACACGATCAATAAAGGTATAAGTTAGAGAGGACACGATCAATAAAGGTATAAGTTAGAGAGGACACGATCAATAAAGGTATAAGTTAGAGAGGACACGATCAATAAAGGTATGAGTTAGAGAGGACACGATCAATAAAGGTATAAGTTAGAGAGGACATGATCAATAAAGGTATAAGTTAGAGAGGACACGATCAATAAAGGTATAAGTTAGAGAGGACACGATCAATAAAGGTATAAGTTAGAGAGGACAAGATCAATAAAGGTATAAGTTAGAGAGAAGACGATCAATAAAGGTATAAGTTAGAGAGGACACGATCAATAAAGGTATAAGTTAGAGAGCACACGATCAATAAAGGTATAAGTTAGAGAGGAAAAATTAAAAAATAGAAAAAAATGGTATGTTAGAAGCTTTACGTGATTCGTGGACGACACAGATTAAACGACGTTTCGGCCCAATAGGTTTTGCCTTAACCCCTTACTAGTAACGTAAAACCTTCTAACATACCATTTTTTCTATTTTTTTAAATTTTTCCTCACATTCAGCTTTACTGCAGCTTCGCATTTTTATGTATTCACTTGCATTTCTTTGCCCTAACCCCTTATAAGTTAGAGATCAACGTTGGTGAGGAGTGGATACTTGTGCCTACGTCATTCAAGGGGACTTTCTCATGTATTGTCACACTCGACAGGAAAAGTAGGGAACAGAACCCGGTCGTGGTTAATGCTGAGGTCAACGGTCTCATCTGCGATAACACCGATGAGAAAGATGCAGTCATCTATACAGACGGATCTGTAAGACGACACCAAAGAAGTGCATGGGCATTTACAGCACGCTCGGCAGGCAGAATAGTTAAAGAAAACAGTGCTGCATACGTCATGACCACGAATAGCATGACAATGGAAGCGATGGCAGTGACCAAGGCATTCAAATGGTTAGAGTCACAAGACTACACCCACGCATGTATACTGAGTGATTCGATGAGCATGATAAAAAAAAAAAAGTGGAGGCTGGCTCTGTACGCATGCAATGGGTAGAGTCGTTGCAGAAATCCAAAATACGTAAGGTCACTTTTGTCTATGACCCTGGACATGCGGGAGTACGGGGAAATGAAAGAGCGGACAGGTTGGCTAGCCAGAAATTAGAAACTTAGTGGGCGTGTAAGAAGACTTTTCAACCAACACAGAACTGAAGTCGTCAGTCGCTGGACACTGCGGGACTTGCCGAGGAGGAGATCTGACCATCTATGGATATGTTCGGAGTGCAGTGACGTTGATTGAATAAGTCAAGACATAGATATAGAATAGCAAGTGTCAAGCAAGACGAGTTGTAATATTGGATAGAATGATAGAATTGGAAATGTCACAGACAATATGCTCTAAGAGATGTCTCAAATAAATATCGGTCATAATTTCTTGAGCGCATCCAGATGAAGTACATTAATTTTAGAATTGCAATTTGTAATTTAGATGAGTTGCACTATACCTTCACTTGTACAACCAACGATTAAATAAACATGTATAAGCAAAATTTCAGAGTCTATGATTATTGACTACATGAATCCATGTCAAGACATTGTTAGTTCGTCGTGTTGTGATCTATGTGTAATAATTATGAACATATCTCAACTCTGTATCATCAAATAAGTAGTAGCAGTTCCCAGTCGAAATATATGACTCTGAAGAAAACTAAGACGATGCTAGCACAAGAAACCATAGAGGTGAAAGGAGATCCACACCTAAGTTTCATAGGTTATACCAAAGCATTTTAAAAAGTAAAGCACCAAGAAATAATGCAAATTTTAGAAGGCATAAACGTTGACAGCAAAGAAAGAATAAGAAAGAAAATCCACTGGCAACAAACAGCGGCCATAAAGAACAGGAAATAAAAAATGAGAGATTCGTTTAAAATCCAAAAGGGACATGCGTGGAATAATAATTAAAATTCACAATATAAAAAATCTAGGGTATGCTGATGATACAGTCTTAATTGCTAAGAGTGAAAATGAGTTTCAAGATATGTTAGACATTATAGTGAAGGAAAGCAAAAATAAAGGACTCATCCTTAATAGCAAAAAGACAGAAGCGTTGGTAGCAACAAAGAAAAACATCACCACAATGTACAAGTAAGACAAGTGGAACAGCATTAAAACAGGTAAATGAATTTAAATATCTTGAAACAATGTTAACCTCAGATGGTAGATGTACAACAGAGGTGAGATGCAGAATAGCTCAGGCAAAAGCAGTGATCCAAAAAGTGGGGAAGATACTGTGCAATCTAGTTTTGACAACAGAAACAAGAAACAAAATTCTTAAATGTTATGTAGAGCCAGTCTTAACATATGGATGTGAATCATGGACAAAAGGACAACAGACAAGAAAAACACTGGAGGGTGTAGAAATGTGGTTTTACAGAAGAATGTTGAGAATACCATGGACAGCTAAGAAGAGTAATGAAAACGTTCTGAAAGAGGCCAAAGCAAAATGAGATCTAATTTCCAATATTAGGAAGAAACAATCATCATTTTTTGCCATGCAATGAGAAGGGAACAGCTGTATATATTGTGACAACTGGGAAAGTTCAGGGACAAAGAGATAGAGGGAAGCAAAGAGAAAAAAATACCAGACAGCTTAAGAGATTTGCTTGACAGAAGGTCAACAACAGAAATGATAAACACCTGTGGAGATCGAAAGTTGTGGAGTGACATGATCACCTACACCATCAGGCAATGCCCTTGATGATGATGATATCTATTAGAAACAGATGTAGCACATGCAATAGAAATCGCACGGTCAGCTTAAGTGTATGTCCCCTCTAACTATGGATATTGAATGAGATGAAGTGATTTCTTATTCTCTTCTCACTGCATTTGTTCATTATTTATCTCCAGGAGTCAGGATTTTCCAGTAAAATATTTGGAGACTCAATGTAAACACAGATTGTAAAGTTGAAAACGCACATTTACTTTAGTGTATGTATGTTCATCTGATTTGGACAACAAAATAACATAATACTCTTTGTTGCACGTCCATCAACAGACAGGGATACACACACACAGAGAGAGAGAGAGAGAGAGGGAGAGAGAGAGAGATGAGAAGACAGCAAAGTGGGAGAATGTGATTGGTAGAAAGAAATACCTTATCAGAAACCCATTCTTGATCTGCGTTGCATTGAACATCATGAGTGGAACTGATATCTGGTTTAGTCCAAGCTGAGCCCAGCAAGATATAAAATGGAATGAGTTGTGAACGAGTTAAATCTGGAAACGTCCCTAAGATGCATCCTAAATATATGAGATTCCCTCCCGTGCACAGATAGCAAAATACGTTGAGACCTCCTTCAAGTAGAAGATATTTGTGGCTTAAGTTGAGGCAGTAGTTTCGTAGGTTGGAGTCAGGGCTAGTACATGTTGTTTCTGTGTTCTGGTGCATTCTTGGGTCGCACTCTCTGACTTCATGAAGGCTATCAGGCTCCTTGTATTCAATTCTACATTCATCACTTGTCATATTTAATACGGTCTTGAACAGTTCCAGTTCTGACGTCACGTGGTACACGTTCTGATAATGAGAGCAAGACACATTTATTGACCACGCGCCAGCCAGATTGTCGACACCTGGTCCACTGTTGTCAGCTTCAATGTTATATCCGTTACAGATGGCGCAGAATTTGTTTTTAAATGTGATACCATAACGCAGATCTAGATACGGTGTAACGTCATCCAATGTGTCCATGCTAGAATTCTCACAGCGCCCAATGATATCCACACTTGGCTGAGTGCCAGTTACTGGGTTGCTATTACTTGAGTCCTTGTCAGGTTTATGTTGTTGTGTAAGCCTCATAGAGTCTGTGGGACAATCTGAAATCATGTAAACATGGCGTTTGTTGCCCGGAAAGGAGGAACATCTGAATCTATCTGAAGATGGAAGATTCTTTATTTGTGGTTGGCTTGAATCTTCCAATGAGTTTATTTGTGAGTTGTTGACATCGATAGTAGGACAGCACGTTCCATATATCGAGCATGTCGGGGCACAGTCGCAACTGAAGCATTCTGGGTACTTGCAATTGATTGTGTTCACATTTTCAAGAGACCCGTTTCTACAGACACCACCACAGTACCTGAGATAAAAGTCCATCCAACTTTCTGAAGAACTCTCATATTCTATAGTCCATGGACATGTCGGGATGACAAGGGCGTTCAGCATAACAAGTATGAAAATGGCGCTATAGGCGGGGATAGAAGAAACACAAAACATTGATGTATTATCACGTCAACTGTAGGTGTGGATTTTTGTAGTGAAGTTCAGCACAGATCCCTTATTTAAAATGTTGAGAATATAATTTGTTCACATCCAACAAATCAATGTTAAATATTTAAAGTTCACATGTTCCACTATATCCAACAAATCAATGTTAAATATTTAAAGTTCACACGTTCCACTATATCCAACAAATCAATGTTAAATATTTAAAGTTCACACGTTCCACTATATCCAACAAATCAATGTTAAATATTTAAAGTTCACACGTTCCACTATATCCTCAGTTAACTGTTAATGGATGTCGTGCTAATGAAAACACATTATAGATCACATTAACATACAAGTTATCATTTAAGATAAACTTTGTGTACGTCCATCGCGAACAAAATAAAGTTGACCATGACTGTTGGTACAACTTGAGCAGCTGGAAGCATTTATTTCTCTCTAAAGTTAATGATGTATTAAGAGTGAAACCGATCTGTCGTTTATAGTGCCAGATAACCCATTTACACGGCCAATTATCTCCCTTACCTCCCACTGCCCAACCGTCAGGTCTTAATTACCAATTAATGCTGCATATAACACCAGTGACTTTTTGTTTAAATTTGGTGATAGATTGTACATGTTTGTGTGATGCTGTGTGTGTGTGTGTATATATGTTTTGGTTTAAATAAACTTAATGCTTGTACGCGGCAGTACAATAAGATTTCGCGGAGGACATTAACTCAGTAAAAAATGGGACTGCTATTTTCGTTAATGGTTAGGTTGTTAATTTTGTCAGTGGTAGAGTTCTGGTTATGTAATGGTTTGGTTGTTAATTTTGTCAGTGGTAGAGTTGTTGGTTTTGTTAATGGTTAGGTTGTTAATTTTGTCAATGGCAGACTTGTTAGTTTTGTTAATGGTTAGGTTGTTAATTTTGTCAATGGCAGACTTGTTAGTTTTGTTAATGGTTAGGTTGTTAATTTTGTCAGTGGTAGAGTTGTTGGTTTTGTTAATGGTTAGGTTGTTAATTTTGTCAATGGCAGACTTGTTAGTTTTGTTAATGGTTAGGTTGTTAATTTTGTCAAAAGCAGACTTGTTAGTTTTGTTAATGGTTAGGTTGTTAATTTTGTCAGTGGTAGACTTGTTAGTTTTGTTAATGGTTAGGTTGTTAATTTTGTCAATGGCAGACTTGTTAGTTTTGTTAATGGTTAGGTTGTTAATTTTGTCAGTGGTAGACTTGTTAGTTTTGTTAATGGTTAGGTTGTTAATTTTGTCAATGGCAGACTTGTTAGTTTTGTTAATGGTTAGGTTGTTAATTTTGTCAATGGCAGACTTGTTAGTTTTGTTAATGGTTAGGTTGTTAATTTTGTCAGTGGTAGAGTAGTTGATTTTGTCAGTTAGCAGGTTGTTAATTTTGTCAGTGGTAAAGTTGTTAATTTTGTCTGTGGGTAGGTTGTTAATTTTATCCATTGTTGGTTTTTTCAGTGGGCAAGGTGTTAATTTTGTCAGTGGTAAAGTTGTTAATTTTGTATGTGGGTAGGTTGTTAATTTTATCAGTTGTTGGTTTTTTCAGTGGGCAGGTTGTTAATTTTGTCAGTGGTAAAGTTGTTAATTTTGTCTGTGGGTAGGTTGTTAATTTTATCAGTTGTTGGTTTTTTCAGTGGGCAGGTTATTGATTTTGTCGGTGGTAAAGTTCTTAATTTTGTCAGTGGGCAGGTTGTTAATTTTTTCAGTGGTAAAGTTGTTAATTTTTTCAGTGGTAAAGTTGTTAATTTTGTCAGTGGTAAGGTTGTTAATTTTTTCAGTGGTAAAGTTGTTAATTTTGTCAGTGGTAAAGTTCTTAATTTTGTCAGTGGTAAAGTTGTTAATTTTTTCAGTGGTGAAGTTGTTAATTTTGTCAGTGAAAAAGTTGTTAATTTTGTCAGTGGTAAAGTTGTTAATTTTGTCAGTAGTGAAGTTGTTAATTTTGTCAGTGGGCAGGTTGCTAATTTTGCAGTGGTAAAGTTGTTAATTTTGTCAGTGGGCAGGTTGCTAATTTTGCAGTGGTAAAGTTGTTAATTTTGTCAGTGGTAAAGTTGTTAATTTTGTCAGTGGTAAGGTTGTTAATTTTGTCAGTGGTAAGGTTGTTAATTTTGTCAGTGGTAAGGTTGTTAATTTTGTCAGTGGTAAGGTTGTTAATTTTGTCAGTGGTAAGGTTGTTAATTTTGTCAGTGGTAAGGTTGTTAATTTTGTCAGTGGTAAGGTTGTTAATTTTGTCAGTGGTAAGGTTGTTAATTTTGTCAGTGGTAAAGTTGTTAATTTTGTCAGTGGTAAGGTTGTTAATTTTGTCAGTGGTAAGTTTGTTAATTTTGTCAGTGGTAAGGTTGTTAATTTTGTCAGTGGTAAAGTTGTTAATTTTGTCAGTGGTAAGGTTGTTAATTTTGTCAGTGGTAAGTTTGTTAATTTTGTCAGTGGTAAGGTTGTTAATTTTTTCAGTGGCAAAGTTGTTAATTTTGTCAATGGTAAGGTTGTTAATTTTGTCAGTGGTAAGGTTGTTAATTTTGTCAGTGGTAAGGTTGTTAATTTTGTCAGTGGTTAGGTTGTTAATTTTTTCAGTGGCAAAGTTGTTAATTTTTTCAGTGGCAAAGTTGTTAATTTTGTAAGTGGTTGAGTTGTTACGTTCTGATAATGAGAGCAAGACACATTTATTGACCACGCGCCAGCCAGATTGTCTACACCTGGTCCACTGTTGTCAGCTTCAATGTTATGTCCGTTACAGATGGCGCAGAATTTGTTTTTAAATGTGATACCATAACGCAGATCTAGATACGGTGTAACGTCATCCAATGTGTCCATGCTAGAATTCTCACAGCGCCCAATTAAATCCACACTTGGCTGAGTGCCAGTTACTGGGTTGCTATTACTTGAGTCCTTGTCAGGTTTATGTTGTTATGTAAGTCTCATAGAGTCTGTGGGACAATCTGAAATCACGTAAACATGGCGTTTGTTGCCTAGAAAGGAGGAACATCTGAATCTCTCTGAAGAAGGAAGATTCTTTATTTTTGATTGGCTTGAGTCTTCCAATGAGTTTATTTGTGAGTAGATGACACAGCTAGAATGGCAGCACGTTCCATAAATAGAACAAGATGGCTCACAGTCGCTACTGTAGTGTTCTTGATTCGTGCTTGCTGTTACGCTCACATTTTCAAAACTCCCTTTCTACATACGCCACCACGTTGTTATTTATCGCCACAAAAACTGAACAGATTCTTGTTAGCTTTCGACCCCTAATGAACTTTAGCCAATCGAGCCCTAATGAACTTTAGCCTTCGACCCCTAATGAACTTTAGCCAATCGAGCCCTAATGAACTTTAGCCTTCGAGCCCTAATGAACTTTAGCCAATGGAGACCTAATGAACTTTAGCCTTCGAGCCCTAATGAACTTTAGCCTTCGAGCCCTAATGAACTTTAGCCAATCGAGCCCTAATGAACTTTAGCCTTCGACCCCTAATGAACTTTAGCCTTCGATCCCTAATGAACTTTAGCCTTCGATCCCTAATGAACTTTAGCCTTCGATCCCTAATGAATTTTAGCCTTCGAGCCCTAATGAACTTTAGCCTTCGAGCCCTAATGCACTTTAGCCTTCGAGCCCTAATGAACTTTAGCCTTCGAGCCCTAATGAACTTTAGCCTTCGAGCCCTAATGAACTTTAGCCTTCGAGCCCTAATGAACTTTAGCCTTCGAGCCCTAATGAACTTTAGCCTTCGAGCCCTAATGAACTTTAGCCTTCGAGCCCTAATGAACTTTAGCCTTCGAGCCCTAATGAACTTTAGCCTTCGAGCCCTAATGAACTTTAGCCTTCGAGCCCTGACTGTTTAATCTACTTGATCGTGTTCTTTGAATCACCAAGAGCAGGAACAAGTGTGTGTCTTTAGTTCTGCTAATGCTTAAGTTGCTGTCTTGTCCTAGGTCTGTTGCAGAGTTCTATATATTTATTGTTGTTGAGCATCTATTATTTGTTTAACTTGTTATTGCTACTTTCATTCGGTGGATGGACACACATAACTCGTCGTTGTTTTGAACAAAATATAACAGTTTTTATTATTAACACCCACATGGTTTGGCAACATGTTTCTGGTACAATCAACAAAGTTCTCAACTTCTATTATAAATCTTAACGTTACTTTAGTGTTACTTTGTAGAGCCTATCGGCGGTGTTTGTAACAAGTAACTTCCGTGATCGTAATCAAGTTCTTGACAATCTATAGTAGTTAGATTGAAATCCAGTTGTTCCAATTATATCATCTCTTCTCTTCTGTGGTCTGTACGTGAGTTGTTGAATCTCCAAGAAATTTCTTGTCATTATTAACTCATTATAGTAGCTCTGTTCAACAATCGCGAGGAACTTACTCATTTCTATACTCAAGCTAAGACAGTTCGATCTCTAAAGAATACTAACTTTCCTAAGTCCAAAAAGTGAATGTCTCGAAATCTCTAAGTGAACTGTTTTTAACTACCTCACTCCTAACTTCAATACCTGAGGCAGTTTTCTAAATTAGTCTGACTTTACATTCTTGCTGTTGCTTCTAAAACCTTCGAGGAAACTCCTGTCTGTCCACCGCTGTCAATTACTGTGAAGCTCAACAACATCTGTCAATCACTCCTATAACAATGTACAATAACTGCCATTGGCCTCATAGACCAACCCAAGTTTCCTCCAAATTTACTTTGATCTCCTAGTCAGAGAGAACTTAAGCGTTTCCTACCGCTGGACATCACAAGATGTCTCGGCGTCTGAATCCTCCTGTGCGGTCGGGATTACGTCACCTTATCGGTTGCTTATCTCCGAATGTTTCAGAGCTTGCCCAGCGATAGCGATCTCATGTCAAAAGGTGGGCCGACCTCCAAGTCCCTTAATCTCAAATACCTGTTCGTACGGAGTCCAACACTATTTTCAGTTTCCTTATGTAACCTCTCCGGGCCAGTGGAAAAACCTGTCTAGGCTTCGGCAGTCAGATTGAACAGCTGTCGTCTCTTCCGCGTAATCTGATGGCTTGTTAAGTCACATCAATCTGACCTCGGTTGATTAATTTACATTTACCAATTTTAAGTCTCATTTGTTATTCTGCACCAACCACAACTTATTCTTCCTCTCACGTTCGTCATATCCTTCTTCTACTCTTCCTTTGATTGCTATCTTATCCTTCCTGGATCTGTCACACTGTAACAGGTCATCAAACCACTTACAGGGAAAGTACCATGCTCTTCTTCTATAGCTCAGCCTGAGATAGAACGACCTTGAACTCTGTATATGGCGAACAAAATGAACCTACTTAAATGACAGCATTACCCGCAGAAAAATTCTCATTAATGGAAACCCGCCATTTCTCGCTCTGCCTCCCTGGTCAGGACATACTGCTTTACGCTAACACTCTTGTCCAGTCTGTTGAACATCATCAGGCCCTATGTCCTCAATCAGTCTTTACATACACAGTTAAATAATCACTCAGCATTTCGAGTTTTTGAAAGTTAAAATAAAAAGCAACATATAAATCCTACATATAAAGTTAGCAATTACTTTATATGACATATAGATCACTTTGGGATTTGTGCTAAAGATGTGTTGTAGAAGACAAATATTGACAAGAAGGAATGATATTTACAAGATTAAATGTTTACCCTAATTCATATTTCAGTAAGCGAGCATGTATGCCCTCGTGATATCCTCGAGGTTGGAAGACACTAATCCTGCTTTAATCCTGGATAATAATGACGCCGGATTGTGCTCTCTGACGTCACACAAAGCCCATCACTCAACTCATCGCCAACATAGCCAGTAACGGAAACAAGTGATGTCCAATAATAGCTTATTTGTTATCCTCTAACCTCTTTCCAACCAAAACGACAACAACAAACTCATCCCCATAGCATAGGATCATATGCTAACCATCTTATCACAATTCTGTTATAAATAAACTTCCAAATACATGAAATAAAACAACATAACCAGCTTCCCCTAAAATCCTAACAAAACTGAACCTAGCATCCGTAATCCGTAACACTTGTCACTCTCCAAATTGTTGTCACGTGATTAGTGATTACAGAACCTGCACACCGGTCAGGGGCAACAATCTGTCACCACAACGGAAAAATGACAATTGTTAAATCTGTAATTTTTTACACTGAGTTATCTCCCTTTAGTGTGTTGATGCCATTTCTGGTGTCTGCCGCCAATGTTTTAATTTGTTTGTATGGAAGTGGATGTGTAACACATCTGTTAGCGGGTTGATGAGGGAAATTGTGGTGGTTAGTGAGAGAAATGTTGGTGGTTAATGTAAGAGATTATGATGGTTATTGGGAGAAATCGGTGTGGTTTATTATGAAAAGTTGTTTTTTAATAAGGAAAAATGTTCAATTTAATGAGACGTAAACCGCTCAATATATGATATTCTATATGACATAGACCTTCAATATATGATATTCTATATGACATAGACCTTCAATATATGATATTCTATATGACATAGACCTTCAATATATGATATTCTATATCACGTAAACCTTCAATATATGATATTCTATATGACGTAAACCTCTCAATATATGATATTCTAAATGACATAGACCTTCAATATATGATATTCTATATATGACATAGACCGCTCAATATATGATATTCTATATGACGTAGACCTCTCAATATATGATATTCTATATGACGTAGACCTCTCAATATATGATATTCTATATAACGTAGACCTCTCAATATATGATATTCTAAATGACTTAGACCGCTCAATATATGATATTCTATATGACGTAGATCTCTCAATATATGATATTCTATATGACATAGACCTTCAATATATGATATTCTATATGATGTAGACCTCTCAATATATCAGATTCTATATGACATAGACCTTCAATATATGATATTCTATGTGACGTAAACCTCTCAATATATGATATTCTATATGACGAAGACAACGATATATTTCCCAGTGACGTAGAAGTACCAGTGACTGATATGTTAATTTCAGGGGAGTGATCAAAGCAAGAGAGCACCACGTGTTGTCTTGTAAGACAGAGGCGAGGTATATCTTCTCTTGTCTCTCTCAATCACTGCCCCGTACTCTTTCCAAACAAGTATTTGATTATTGCCGTTATCTTCGATATCTTCTCATAGACGCTCACGCGATGAAGAACTATGAACAAAAAGTCGCACAGAAAATAAAACTAAAAAAAAGAAAAACAAACGTATGTTTATTGTTCTACGAGAGTTCTGGTGCTGACTGTAGCAAAACTTGACCTCATAATCTGAACATAACATGTAAACAAAAGATATTCATGTTGACAGCGAAGGAGTGAGACACAAGATAAATATTGACAACATTCTGAGCACAATACTTCATTAGAAAACACATTTGTAAATACTATGTAGATCATAGAAAGTGAGATTTAATAGTAAATAACATAAACGTAAAAAGATGTAGCAGAATACTATGACTTCATTTTAGCAAAATTTAGACAGGAGTAAATGAGGCTAGGATTAGAATAGAACAAAGAGGATTTGGGTTAGTATAGAACAGGTGAGGCCAGGATTAGCATAGAACAAAGGGGATTTGGGTTAGTATAGAACAGAAGAGGCCAGGATTAGGGAAAATTCATCGGAGGTAAAATTTATCACATGAAAAATCATCGCAGGAGAAAAATCATTGCCAGGAAATATCATTGCCTGGAAATATCATTGCCTGGAAATATCATTGCCTCGAAAAATAATAGCCTGGAAATATCATTGCCTGGAAAAATCATTGCCAGGAAATATCATTGCCTGGAAAAATCATTGCCATGAAATATCATTGCCTGGAAATATCATTGCCTGGAAAAATCATTGCCAGGAAATATCATTGCCTGTTAATATCATTGCCTGGAAATATCATTGCCTGGAAATATCATTGCCTGGAAAAATAATAGCCTGGAAATATATCATTGCCTGGAAAAATCATTGCCAGGAAATATCATTGCCTGGAAATATCATTGCCTGGAAATATCATTGCCTAGAAATATCATTGCCTGGAAAAATAATAGCCTGGAAATATCATTACCTGGAAAAATCATTGCCAGGAAATATCATTGCCTGGAAATATCATTGCCTGGAAAAATCATTGCCTGGAAATATCATTGCCTGGAAATATCATTGCCTGGAAATATCCTTCCCTGGAAAAATAATAGCCTGTAAAATTCATTGCAGATAATTTTTATACCAAGAAAATTCCTTGCAGATAATTTTTATACCAAGAAAATTCCTTGCAGATAATTTTTATACCAAGAAAATTCATTGCAGATAATTTTTATACCAAGAAAATTCCTTGCCAGGAAAATCTATCTCAGGTAAAGTTCATTGCGAGGAAAATTTATTATGGGGAGTTTTCAATTCATTGCGGGAAAAACTCATGTCAGGGAAATTTCATTGCGGGAAAATTCATCGCAAGATTGATTTTAAACAGATGAAATTATAATATTTGATTATACAATGGTAGTGCGAGTGAATGGTGCCTGTGAACTCGTCTGAAGCAAAGATGCTAATATGACTATTGAGGTAATCACAAGTCACAATGTGAAGTAGTCTTAAATGTACGAAGTCGGTATGGTGTTCATCAAATGAAGTACAACCATAGGAACTAGGAATACCAGCACAGAATGGTTAGAAGGAAAGTTCAGCTATAAGTTGCAAATATCAAGAACACATATGTTTATGCTGATTTTTGTGCTGATCTCTACGCCCACAAGATTTAGCAGATTCAACTGGACAACAGGAACCCACGCTGTTTAGAAGATTTGCACAGACACGGTTAAACTAATTGGATTTTTGTGTGTATGGATACTATATAACATAAAGAAAGTCAAGTCAAGCAAGAGCTTCGTCACACCACATAGCGTATAGGGATTATGGTGTTACTGGCCATAATTTTATACATACCTTCGAGACATGATTTTTGGGGTTGTATGGTCGATATTACGCCCGGTGCGCTTTACTTTCCCAGAAAAAAAATCTGGTATTCATTTAAGGCTGGGTGAATCTGGAAGCCGTCTATTGTCCTTTGGTAGGAGAGTTTACTAACCACTAAGCTATCACGGCTCCCATTATATAACGTGAAATACAGTATTATATCACTTTTTAAATTGGAAAAATAGCAGTTGTATAAAAGTCATAAATACCAACAATGCAACAACAATCCTTTACAAAGAAATGACCACTGTCATTTAATTTTAGTTGATTTATTTTCTCGATATATATCCTTTAGCTCGTTCAGAAATTCGTGCTTACAGTTTTTATCAATTATCTTGGAAACTGTTTGATGAATTTCAATCATTTTTTTTTCATGAAATCTTATTTTTTCACCGACCTTAATTAAGCCTGGTTTTTTTTCCTTACTGTCAAGCATTTAGGACAAGTTTTTTTGTTTGTTTAAGGTAAATAAAAATATGATTTTCTTGGTTGTCCTAGTTTTTAGGAGTTTACAATACCCACATTTGTTGTAATCAACATTGTCATTTAAAAAGGCAAAATGTCACGTGTTTATCCACACAATATTAGCACTTGCTCGCACTTACTGAACGTGATTTTGAAAGACGCGCCACTTTTGTCATTTCCGATTTCTTGTTAAATAGGTTCAGATGAGTATTTTGACAAAATATTTACTATTATTGTATATTCCTTTACATGTGATCATTTATAAGCTATTGTGAAGTGATGATTCTTGATTTTTTAAATCATGAAGAGTTTAAAGTGTTAATCCATCACTATGCAAAAGCTAACTGTGTTATTGTACATGCACTTTTGCAATTACCTATTTCTATGACGAAGATATACAATCAAATGAACAATTGTGACCCTCTTCGATGTGATACTGATATGCCTTTGATTTGCATTGTTGGAAAATTAACATAATTTACAGTAAAATCTAATGTTTAGAGCACACGGTTTGATATTTTCCTAAAATTATATAACAAAAAACGATTTGTGCAAAATTTAGACTATCTTTGCACTTAAATGTTATAAAATCTTAAGGTCGGTGGAAAGACAAGATTTCATGAAAAAGAATTACAGAAATTCATCAAACAGTTTCCGAGACAATTGATAAACTCTGTGGCCACGAATTTATGAACGTATTGTGCCATTTCCAAATATAGAGTCTGGCTACACAAGTGTAGTCTTTAGTTACAGCTGAAATTATAAATTTGCGAAATGCGGATGATACAGTCTTAATAGCAGAGACAGAGAATGAACTACAAGAAATGATAGACATAATAGTAAAAGAAAGCAACAAGAAAGGTCTCAGTCTGAATAGTATGAAAACAGACGTAATGGTCATATCAAAGAAACAATCACCACCATCATGCAGCATAAAAATAAACAGGACAAATATGAAACAAGTGCAACGTTTCAAATACTTGGGCACAGTGATAACATCGGACGATAGATGCACCACAGATCACCATTGTCACCAGTACTATTTAACGTGTACACAATAACGATCACAAAACAACAGCTGGATAGGAGGGGAAGAACTATGACTTTTGTTGATGATATTCTGGTATATCAACAGGGAAGAGACAAATGAGAAATCACCTCCACACTGCAAAACAACCTCTGTCACATTGCTTCTTGGTGGGGAGTATCAAGTGCCGTGGTTAATCCTAATAAATAATCACTTTCATGGTTCTCCCTTAACAATCATATCGTTAATACGACCACACCGGTAGTACATGGGAGCTGATGAGGTGACCAGGGACAAGTTGATGACATATCTCGGAGTTAAGTTTGATCGCAGTCTGTGTTTTTAGGACCACGTCAGCCATGTGATAACAAAATCCCGCAAAGGATTAGCCGCCTTGAAGGTCATGGCAGCTGCCAACATCGAGCAGAGGCTACTTACTCTTCTGTTCCAGGGATTAGTCCTCGCACCAATTGAGTATGCCCTGACAATTCTTACTGTCAGTACGACTCAAATTGACAGGCTGGAGAAAATACAAAATGAAGCTATGCGCATTATCCTGGGATGTACAAGGGACACTCCCTGTGTAGCAATGAGGTATCTTCTTGACTTTCCAACCATGGATGACAGAATCAAGATCTGAAGAGCACGAGCATACCTGAAGATTAGTACAGATAAAGAGCATCCATTGCATCACGTGCTCAACACAGAGAAAGGTGCCAGGCCAAAAAGAGGTAAATCATGGGTGGGCCGAGCAGAAGAAGTCATCAAACAGGTCTGTGGGCTTACCAATATCAGCGTTGGTGAGGAGTGGATACCGGTGCCTACGTCATTCAAGGGGACTTTCTTGTGTATTGTCAAACTCGACAGGAAAAGTAGTAGCAACTCAGTCGTGGTCAATGCGGATTTAAGCGGTCTCATCTGCGATAACACCGATGAGAAAGATGCAGTCATCTATACAAACTGATCTGTAATACGACACCAAAGAAGTGCATGGGCATTTACAGCCCGTTCGGCTGGCAGAATAGTCAAAAGAGACAGCGGTGCATACGCCATGACCACGAGTAGCATGACAATGGAGGTGATGGCAGTGACCAAGGCATTCAAATTGTTAGAGTCACAAGACTACACCCACGCATGTATACTGAGTGATTCGATGAGCTTGATAAAAAAGTGGAGGCGGGCTCTATACGCATGCAATGGGTAGAGTCGTTGCAGAAATCCAAAATACGTAAGGTCACATTTGTCTATGTCCCTGGACATGCGGGAGTACGGGGAAATGAAAGAGCGGACAGGTTGGCTAGCTGCGCTGTCGTTGAGGACGGGCAACCAATGGATCGGGCGGACATCATCAATGCCCTCCGAGATGTGGGTAGAGTACAGGACTTCGACAACCACAAATCCACGTCACTCCTTCGGATGAAAGAGATGGGAGTTAAGAAGGGCACAGCCACAAACAAGAAACTTAGTGGGTGTGTAAGAAGACTTATCAACCAACACAGAACTGGAGTCGTCAGTCGCTGGACACTGCGGGACTTGCTGAGGAGAGGATCTGAGCATCTACAGACATGTTTGGAGTGCAATGATGATGACCCGCATATAACTCACTAACTCAATGCACCATAGAAATAAAAAGCAGAACAGCTCAGGCCAAAATAGCATTTCAGAAAATGAAAAATATCTTATGCTACAAATCTATGTCAATAGAAGGGAGAACGATAGTTCAACGGTGCTATATAGAACCAATTCTGATCTATGGAAGCGAATCATGGACACTAGACAAACAAATGAAAAGCCGATTAGAGGCCACAGAGATGGGATTTCTCAGAAGAATATTTAAAGTTCCCTGGACAGCTAGAAAGATCAATAAAGAAATTCTCAAAGAGGCCAACACAAAAAGGGAGCTCTTAAAAAACATAATAAAGAAACAATCAACATTTTTTGAGTACATCATGAGAAGAGAAAAGTTTGAATATTTGCTTACAACTGGCAAAATAAAAGGAAAGAGAGATCGCGAAGAGATCGCGAACAACAAAGAGAGAAAATACTGGACAGCTTGGTGTCAAGGCATGGAAAACAGTCAACAACAGAAATGATAAGATGCACTGTAGATAGAAGATTGTGGAAGGACATGATCGCCTACGCCAAACGGTATGGCACATGATGATGATGATGATGAAATGATAACTACATACATGTTATTTTGCTTATTTTAAAATGTTTCCTACATTTAGTTCAAATGCTTTCGATCGATGTAATCTTATTGAGTTGTCAGTAGAAATCATAAAAACGTTTTAATCTGCATAATCTGGGATCTAATCATTTAAGAAGAAAAGTTCAGTAATAAAACTGCAGATAACAAGAACACATAACAGGGAAGCAGTGTTTCATAATAATGTTTCAGTTGTCGGCAGAAGTCCTATAAACGTTTTAATTATGTTTTGATAGCACCCAAATCGTATCAGAGGAAAAGCAAAGTAATAAGCTGAAGATAAGTTGTAATGTCAGATAATAATGTATCAAATGTTCTATTCGCCACTCGAACTCGTTTAATTCCTTCCATAATAAAATTCGGCCAGGAATTTTCCCGGCGACAAATTTTCCAGTAGATGAATTTTCCTGTTTTTATTTATTGTTTCTATTGTCAAAAATGGATTGCATAATATCTTCCTCATTTTTTTGGAAAGCTGCTTTTGCCTCAGCCATTCTGCATCTCACCTCTGTTGTACATCTTCCGTCTGAGGTTAACAAAGTTCCCAAATATCTAAATTCAGCTACATGTTTTAATATTGTTCCACTTGTCTTTATTTTGCACTGAGTTGATGTCTTTTTCTTTGTTGTTACAATTAATTCTTCCTTTTTGCTATTAAGGCTGAGTCCTTTATTTTTGCAATAAGTAAAGTATAAACAATAATCAGCACAAGCCAAAATATGAGCTAATGCTCATCACACAGACTCCCAGACACACAAACTCACACAGACTCGCATATAACTCTCACATATACACATATAAACTCACACATAAAATCGCACATACTAACACATAAATTCTCACACTGACTCACACACAAACTCCCATTAAATCGGGTTAAAATCCGTGTTAGTGGCACCCCTTGTTCTCTTCTTTATTTCTCGTGTTGCACGTTTACAAATTGTTTCCTTCTTTGTTTCTCTAATGACCTGTTTACAGATTGTCGTAACTGATTGACAGTAAAAACACCCATGTCCTGACATCATTTATGTTTGTCTCTCGTCTCGGACGTTTCCTTCTATAATAAACCTTCTATTATTTCTGATGATTGTCTTTTCTTGGTCATTGAATGTGTTTTGTTGAAGAAACTGGAGCTGAAATTCAGTTGTAGATGTTCCAACGTTTAGGTAGGGGAAGATGATACATGAAACACAAAGTCAATCAGTTACGTTTATACAGTCTTTTGTTATTTTTAAATAATAAAGACTATACAGAACTGCTAGTAAACCAGGGTTCATTGTATTCTCGATCATAATAGATTATAGAACGTGATTTATGTATATATATATATATATATATATATATATATATATATATATATTCTCCATCATTTAGTAGCCCAGTAGTAACCTCCGTCAGTCATACATGACTATCTTGGAACGCCCATAGAAATGTTATTTTTTTTTCTTTTCTTTCGCTGTGTATTCTCTTTTTCTATGAATCTGTCTGATTCTTGTCTGAGTTGGAGCTTTAGAGCGCGTTTCCAGAGATTGCGGTCTGCAGCTATATCTTCCCGGGCTACAGGGTTTTTGTTCACATTCTTCATGTCACGTTTACCCACTTCTATAATCAGAGTTTTGGGCGCCCCCTAATTTTTTTTTTGCCATCAGTTGGTTGTCCATGGGGTATATCTTTTGGTATGCGACCATCTTTCATACGGTGTACGTGACCAAACCAGCGTAACCTACGTTGTTTGAGCACCGTGTAGATGTTCGGGGGGCCTGTGCGAGTGAGGACCTTCACGTTTGTCACTTTGTTCTTCCAGATGGTTCCAAGAATACGGCGCTGACATCGCATATGGAATGCATTTGCTGCTTGCTTCCTTGCTTGCTTTCGTTCGCCCGATGACTAAAGTATTCTAGAATTATGAATTAGACTGTAGAATTCCCCTTCGTCATCTGCTCATAAAAGGACGTTAAGTGGATGTGTCTGCGTTGTGTTGTGGTTTGGAGTGTAACACTGTTATATTTGCGCCTTTCGGCCCATCACATCCGACTTCAGCACGACATTTTTGAGTACCGGGTTGTCTTCCCTCTTCGATCCCTGCACGCTTGGCCAGACTAGACAGGTTAGTCTGTTACTAGAGGCACCACGGAGAGGTGGAGCAGGGTCTGGAGGGTTCTGGTTCACCGATCCTGGCGCAAGCCATCAGCTGTGGGTCGCTGACAAGTTCCAGCTCTGGCGCTGGGAGGCGCGCCTTAGCCTCCGGAATGCATTTAGGAGAAATGAACAAAATTATATAGAAACAAATAGAAAAAAAACGGTATGGTTAAAGCTGTACGTATTAAATGGAAAAGACAGATTAGAAAACCGTTTCGTCTCAATAGGTCTCCGGCAGGAACAAACATACAACACACACACACACAGAGATATGTATTTAAAACCAAAAAAAACAATACATAATTTAAAAAATAGTAATAATTTAGTTGGAGAATGAGAAATAAAAATAAAAGGTCTACCCTGCAAACTGTGCTGTGGGCAGAAGGAAAATAAACGCCACGCCAGGGAGAGAAATGATAGTGGTTAAAGAGAGAGCTTGTGGTAGTTAATGTGAGAAAATGTGACAGTTAATGAGAGTGAATGTGATGGTTACTTAGAGAAATTGTGGTAGTTAGTGAGAGAAAATGTGACAGTTAATGAGAGTGAATGTGATGGTCACTTAGAGAAATTGTGGTAGTTAGTGATAGAATTGTGGTAGTTAATGAGAGAAAATGTGACAGTTAATGAGAGTGAATGTGATGGTCACTTAGAGAAATTGTGGTAGTTAGTGATAGAATTGTGGTAGTTAGTGAGAGAAAATGTGACAGTTAATGAGAGTGAATGTGATGGTCACTTAGAGAAATTGTGGTAGTTAATGTGAGAAAATGTGACAGTTAATGAGAGTGAATGTGATGGTTACTTAGAGAAATTGTGGTAGTTAATGTGAGAAAATGTGACAGTTAATGAGAGTGAATGTGATGGTCACTTAGAGAAATTGTAGTAGTTAGTGATAGAATTGTGGTAGTTAATGAGAGAAAATGTGACAGTTAATGAGAGTGAATGTGATGGTCACTTAGAGAAATTGTGGTAGTTAGTGATAGAATTGTGGTAGTTAGTGAGAGAAAATGTGACAGTTAATGAGAGTGAATGTGATGGTCACTTAGAGAAATTGTGGTAGTTAGTGATAGAATTGTGGTAGTTAATGAGAGAAAATGTGACAGTTAATGAGAGTGAATGTGATGGTCACTTAGAGAAATTGTAGTAGTTAGTGATAGAATTGTGGTAGTTAATGAGAGAAAATGTGACAGTTAATGAGAGTGAATGTGATGGTCACTTAGAGAAATTGTAGTAGTTAGTGATAGAATTGTGGTAGTTAATGAGAGAAAATGTGACAGTTAATGAGAGTGAATGTGATGGTCACTTAGAGAAATTGTGGTAGTTAGTGATAGAATTGTGGTAGTTAATGTGAGAAAATGTGACAGTTAATGAGAGTGAATGTGATGGTCACTTAGAGAAATTGTGGTAGTTAGTGATAGAATTGTGGTAGTTAATGTGAGAAAATGTGACAGTTAATGAGAGTGAATGTGATGGTCACTTAGAGAAATTGTGGTAGTTAGTGATAGAATTGTGGTAGTTAATGTGAGAAAATGTGACAGTTAATGAGAGTGAATGTGATGGTTACTTAGAGAAATTGTAGTAGTTAGTGATAGAATTGTGGTAGTTAATGAGAGAAAATGTGGTATTTTCTTTTTTTTCAGCTGTTACATCTACCCAATCCTTGTCAGCCCTAATGTCATTCAGATCACATAGTCACTTTATGGATACTTCAGCCTTGGTCATCACAGATTGTCCATGCCTGAGGCTCTTGTCATTGGTGGCTCCCAATTCTGAATGCAAGAGATGATTTATGTTTCCTGTCACGTTCAAATAAGCCCTGACCTGGCAGACCTATGTCACAATCTAATGCTTGGAAAGTCTGGTAGGTATCTCATTGAACGGAAAGAAATGTATTTGGTTGTGAGAAATTGATGTTGTTTGTGGGCATAGTTCGCCTGTTTTATTACAGAAATTCTATATTGACGTCCACGTCAGTGAAGACAAAGATAATAAATGAATATCCCCCAGTGACGTACAAATACCTACTTTCTTGTTTGTTTATTTACGATAAACAGTTAAAGAACCATAACTCTGTGTCTTGTCTTGTAGGACAGCAACAAATTGTCTTCCCTTGCCTCCGTCAAACCCCCAGCACTTACTTTTTCCAAACAAGAAGTTGATTATTGCCGTTATCTCTGTTCTCTTCTCTTTGACGTTCACGTGATGAAACAACTAAGGACAAAACTCTCACACAAAATAAACGAAACAAAAGAATTATATTTTTAAAATTATTTTATGAGAGTTCTGATGCTGACTGTAGTAAAAGTTACAAGTTTTTTAAAAGTAAAAGATCTCTTATAATTTAAAATAAAATTTAAAAAAAAAAGACATGCATGTTTATAGTTTTCTGTAGGAGAGAGACGTAAGATGATCATTTATAACACTTTGAATTAAATGTTTCATTAGAAAACACGTTTCTAAAAACGTTTTAAAATACAGAAAACGAGATTTAATCATACTTTAAAAAATATAAACAAGCACATAGATGTCACAATGGTGTACTCAGGGAGTGGCAAGAGTTGGGAAGTAACGAGTGGACAAGATTGATAACGATACAGCTTGAGAACAAATATCACAGAAGGAGAAAAAGACAGATAAAAGAGTGAAAACATAGCAAGTAAGCCACATTTCTCAAGTGGGGTAAGAAAAAGATTCCTTCAGTTTATGTAGAGAGAGAGATATAGAAGTTGGTGGTGACAAGTAGCACACCAGAGAAGAATATTTGTGAGGGTCACAAGCAGAGATGTTCTGTTGGGAGAATACAGAAATAGATGGGATCGTTGCAAGGTCGACGTTCTAAAGGAGACCTAGAGCACACAGGAAGGCTCATCAGTTGAAGGTTCTCATTGGTTGGTGGTCACGTGATGTTTACACTTCCTAGAGCACAGGAAAGCTCATCAGTTGAAGGTTCTCATTGGTTGGTGGTCACGTGATGTTTACACTTTGGATGGAGCATTTTGTGTCGACTTTAACATTTTTGAGAGGAGAAGAGAAACGATGTCAGACAACTTGAGCAAGTGCCAACGTCGAGTGGTTTAGCGAAGGACATGTTCATGAAAACTAATTGTGCAGATGTGACATCATTATTTGTACAGATGTATCAGCACATTTTGTGCAGATGTAGTAGCGCTATTTGTACAGATGTAACAACATTACATGTACAGATGTAACAACACTAATTGCACAATAAAGCTAATGCAAGTTAATTAAGAAGAAAAGATACAAAAAGAACGATAAGTAGTATCACATCAGATCAGATTGAACAGAGAATTGAAAACAGATCAGAAGACACTTTTAGTAGAACTGCCTGGAGAGTATCCTATATCCAACGTTCTACTAAACTATCTCGTCTATACTTTACTCCCTGATAATATGAATTCGATATCCAAACTCTTCAGAAATAATATAACTAGAACACCTCTATATATTTGAATCTTTACTCACTGATAACTGTTAGAAACTATAACTGCAACATGACAAATATCAAAGAAAGAAATTTGTGGGGTTATCAAAACTAACTTAAACATGACAAATATCAAAGAAAGAAATTTGTGGGGTTATCAAAACTAACTTAAACATGACAAATGTCAAAGAAAGAAATTTATGGGGTTATCAAAACTAATTTAAACATGACAAATGTCAAAGAAAGAAATTTTTGGGGTTATCAAAACTAACTTAAACATGACAAATGTCAAAGAAAGAAATTTGTGGGGTTATCAAAACTAACTTAAACATGACAAATGTCAAAGAAAGAAATTTATGGGGTTATCAAAACTAATTTAAACATGACAAATGTCAAAGAAAGAATTTTTTGGGGTTATCAAAACTAACTTAAACATGACAAATATCAAAGAAAGAAATTTATGGGGTTATCAAAACTAACTTAAACATGACAAATATCAAAGAAAGAAATTTATGGGGTTATCAATAATAACTTAAACATGACAAATATCAAAGAAATAAATTTATGGGGTTATCAAAACTAACTTAAACATGACAAATATCAAAGAAAGAAATTTGTGGGGTTATCAAAACTAACTTAAACATGACAAATGTCAAAGAAAGAAATTTGTGGGGTTATCAAAACTAACTTAAACATGACAAATATCAAAGAAAGAAATTTATGGGGTTATCAAAACTAACTTAAACATGACAAATATCAAAGAAAGAAATTTATGTGGTTATCAAAACTAACTTAAACATGACAAATATCAAAGAAAGAAATTTATGGGGTTATCAAAACTAACTTAAACATGACAAATGTCAAAGAAAGAAATTTATGTGGTTATCAAAACTAACTTAAACATGACAAATATCAAAGAAAGAAATTTATGGGGTTATCAAAACTAACTTAAACATGACAAATATCAAAGAAAGAAATTTATGTGGTTATCAAAACTAACTTAAACATGACAAATATCAAAGAAAGAAATTTATGGGGTTTCCAAACTAACTTAAACATGACAAATATCAAAGAAATAAATTTATGGGGTTATTAAAATTAACTTAAACATGACAAATATCAAAGAAAGAAATTTATGGGGTTATCAAAACTAACTTAAACATGACAAATATCAAAGAAAGAAATTTATGTGGTTATCAAAACTAACTTAAACATGACAAATGTCAAAGAAAGAAATTTATGGGGTTATCAAAACTAACTTAAACATGACAAATATCAAAGAAAGAAATTTATGGGGTTATCAAAACTAACTTAAACATGACAAATATCAAAGAAAGAAATTTATGGGGTTATCAAAACTAACTTAAACATGACAAATATCAAAGAAATAAATTTATGGGGTTATCAAAACTAACTTAAACATGACAAATGTCAAAGAAAGAAATTTATGTGGTTATCAAAACTAACTTAAACATGACAAATGTCAAAGAAAGAAATTTATGGGGTTATCAAAACTAACTTAAACATGACAAATATCAAAGAAAGAAATTTATGGGGTTATCAAAACTAACTTAAACATGACAAATATCAAAGAAAGAAATTTATGGGGTTATCAAAATTAACTTAAACATGACAAATATCAAAGAAATAAATTTATGGGGTTATCAAAACTAACTTAAACATGACAAATATCAAAGAAAGAAATTTATGTGGTTATCAAAACTAACTTAAACATGACAAATGTCAAAGAAAGAAATTTATGGGGTTATCAAAACTAACTTAAACATGACAAATATCAAAGAAAGAAATTTATGGGGTTATCAAAACTAACTTAAACATGACAAATATCAAAGAAAGAAATTTATGGGGTTATCAAAATTAACTTAAACATGACAAATATCAAAGAAATAAATTTATGGGGTTATCAAAACTAACTTAAACATGACAAATATCAAAGAAAGAAATTTATGTGGTTATCAAAACTAACTTAAACATGACAAATGTCAAAGAAAGAAATTTATGGGGTTATCAAAACTAACTTAAACATGACAAATATCAAAGAAAGAAATTTATGGGGTTATCAAAACTAACTTAAACATGACAAATGTCAAAGAAAGACATGGCGGGAGGAAACATCAAAATCACTTTAAACTGGAAAAATATCACAGAATGAAATGGTGCTGGGGATTTTAAAAATATTTAAAGTTAAATACTTAGAAACTTAACATTAGGTGGGCATGTTGGAGAAAATCTTGATCATCCTGGCAGAGACGATATCAAAGTAAGAAATAGTGATTTGGATCAAAGACACTTTATAATGGACAGAGATTAAAGAAAGAAATAGTGATTTGGATCAAAGACACTTTATAATGGACAGAGATCAAAGAAAGAAATAGTGATTTGGATCAAAGACACTTTATAATGGACAGAGATCAAAGAAAGAAATAGTGATTTGGATCAAAGACACTTTATAATGGACAGAGATCAAAGAAAGAAATAGTGATTTGGATCAAAGACACTTTATAATGGACATATATCAAAGTAAGAAATAGTGATTTGGATCAAAGACACTTTATAATGGACAGAGATTAAAGAAAGAAATAGTGATTTGGATCAAAGACACTTTATAATGGACAGAGATCAAAGAAAGAAATAGTGATTTGGATCAAAGACACTTTATAATGGACAGAGATCAAAGAAAGAAATAGTGATTTGGATCAAAGACACTTTATAATGGACAGAGATCAAAGAAAGAAATAGTGATTTGGATCAAAGACACTTTATAATGGAAAGAGATCAAAGAAAGAAATAGTGATTTGGATCAAAGACACTTTATAATGGACAGATAGCAAAGAAAGAAATAGTGGTGTGAATCAAAGACAATTTAAACTGGACAGATATCAAAGAAAGAAAGGACAGGAGGGGGGGGGGGGGGTCAAACACTTTAACCTGGACAGATATCAGAGAAAGAAATGGTAGGGGTTATCATATGTACATTAAACAGGACAAATATCAAAGAGAGATATATGGGGAAGACGGAAAATCAAAGGCAATTTAAACTGGACAAAAATCAAAGACAGAAATGGCGGGAAGGGGGTCATCAAAGACACTTTAAACTGGACATATACCAAAGAAAAAATGTCGGGTGGGGAAATCAACTATACGTTAAACAAGATAAATACCAAAGAAAGAAATGGCGGAGTTGGGGACATCAAATTCACTTTAATCTGAATAAATATCCAAGAATGTATGGAAGCTCTTGTTGCTAGGTAGATGCCATAAACATTGGAAGAGTCTTTAAATGAATCAGTCAAATTTGTTAATTTTTTGTAAAAAGCAAAAAAAAAAAAAAAAAACAGAATTCAGAACTTTTTGAACAACTCTGTGAAGATGCAGGAAGTGATCGCTATCATATGTTGCTACACAGCAAAGTCCGATGGCTATCATATGTTGCTACACAGCAAAGTCCGATGGCTATCATATGTTGCTACACAGCAAAGTCCGATGGCTATCATATGTTGCTACACAGCAAAGTCCGATGGCTATCATATGTTGCTACACAGCAAAGTCCGATGGCTATCATATGTTGCTACACAGCAAAGTCTGATGGCTATCATATGTTGCTACACAGCAAAGTCCGGTACTCATTTAAGGCTGGGTGAACCCGGAAGCCGTCGGTTGGGATCGAACTCTACCTCTTGTCCTTTGGGAATTTTAATGGGGTAAGTGACTATAAACGTATTTAATGGCGGCCCGGGATTATAAAACGTATTTAATAGGGGTCCGGGACTATAAAACGTATTTAATAGGGGTCCGGGACTATAAAACGTATTTAATGGCAGCCCGGGAATATAAAACGTATTCAATAGGGGTCCGGGACTATAAAACGTATTTAATAGGGGTCCGGGACTATAAAACGTATTTAATGGAAGTCCATGACTATAAAACGTATTTAATGGAGGTACGTGACTATAAAACGTATTTAATGGAAGTCCGTGACTATAAAACGTATTTAATGGAGGTACGTGACTATAAAACGTATTTAATGGAAGTCCATGACTATAAAACGTATTTAATGGAGGTACGTGACTATAAAACGTATTTAATGGAAGTCCATGACTATAAAACGTATTTAATGGAATTCCGTGACTATAAAACGTATTTAATGGAAGTCCATGACTATAAAACGTATTTAATGGAATTCCGTGACTATAAAACGTATTTAATGGAATTCCGTGACTATAAAACGTATTTAATGGGTGTCGGTAGAAAAAGACAATTTTAAAACCACTGTGTTGGAAGAGTAACAGGAAAAAGCCTGAGAGATAAGAACGAAAGTGAAGAACTGAGATAAAACCTAGGAATAATAATTCCAGTCATAGAGTACATAAAGAAACAACAGATAAAATGGTCAGCCGTGAGATAAGGCAGAAAGATCAAAACACAACACAATGAGCTTTTAATAAACGCTGCGAGAACACCAGACTCAAGGGTTGATGTAAAAGATGGATTGATGGAATATTAAAAACACTAGAAAATATAACAGCAGCAGAGGCTAACAGAGGAGCAAAAGACTACAAATTTTATCTCCCCTCGACGCTGAAAGACAAATGAGAAAAGAATGAAGAAGATTCATTATTTTTCACAAACTTTAGCTTTCCATGCAAGCGTGCATCTTCCAACACAGTGCCGTGTATCCTGGAGGGCCGTGACTTGGACAACCCGTCAGCAAACAATGCTAATGTTCTGGACGCCCATGGCAAAAAAGGACGACTGACTCTGTCTCTCCACGCAGTCTGAGAATATCATTTCGATTTAATTTCAGCTTCAGTGTCCTACTCTCTCTTTGACAAATAACCCAACCTAAATACCTGTTATCGATGTGTTGTTTTGGAGAGAAATCATATCGTGCTTTCCATCTAAGTCGAGTCTCTAAGCATCACCGGACTCTCTTTTGTGTCTTTAAACAAATATGCGCACATGAGCTTATAAACATTGCAAATTTGTCACAAATACCAAATGGTTATTATAATTTCAGCAGCTGTTTATCGTAAAACACGATTCGACCAATCAAAAGCTTTCATTTACTTGTGAATCTCTCGGGACCATTAAAACCATAACAGTTTACTTAATGAGTTCCTGTTCGTGCAGTATTTTTAAAAAATCATAGAACATCAATCCTAGATAAGAACTCTGACGCATGACTGGGAGCTATGTGTGAGGCGTAACGCTGTTTTCACGACTATTTTAGAAACTGACAGACCGGAATTATTGCTTTATTTATGAATGTACTGACTATTGTTAGTTCATGACTGGTTGAGACATTATGGATCTACCACATTTGGCCACCTCTGACATTAATACAGTGTCAAAAAGAAAAGTTGTCCTATCAATTAGAAACAGGTGTAGTATAGACCTGATCTGTAGACTTTAGAACGGAATGGTTTCACTGCAGGCTGGACATCCCATATCTGCTGAGATCCCGTTCCAACAACCAGCAAAGTCTTCATTCTGATCGTTCACACTGTTCTGTTGAATGTGTTGCGCTTTTTTTTTAAAGACGCGTTTTTACGTTCACGCTGTGTGTAATTGAACGTGATGCATTAACTTTATAATTGGCGTGCAGCTCAAACCTGAACAAATCAGGATTGCCGTAACGGTCGACACGGGCAGCATAGTTTCCATGCCCCTTGCATCAATTACGGTGTGGACTTCATGATCAGTGAGCATGCCCCAGGAATCACTGTCTCAACAGAGTCAGGCCTCCACTTCAGCGAAACATTCGTTCCTATTACTGTCCAGCTGGTGGCAAATTTGCAGTCGAAAACAGATCACACATCCAGCCTTAAGGCAAAGCCGTGACATGGTACCTTTGCACTACACTCGGCGGCCAGTCGCCTGCAGCACTATCTGAGCACGCGCGGGCGCCAAAACAGTGTTCATTTTGTGATCAGGTGATATGACTGGGCAGCTGCTGTGTCCACAAACCAAGATCCCAACCAGAAAGAATCACTTGAAACCACATTCCAGCAAAATGCCGTTAGTCCTGAGCCTGTTTCGACTGAGCGGCCATCTTTGCAGCTACACCATCCAGAAGTCCGAGATGTAGTATATCAAATAGAAACAGTACAGCTATAAATGGTGTCCCGTCTATCAATGAATATAAGCGTGATGAAGTCGTTTATTTCTATCTTCCGACTGGATTCTTATTTACCACCAGGATCCCCGGCAACTTATATGGGGACACTGATGCTTTGTTACAAATGAGTACCTACTTTAATGATTGATGTTAATCTGATCTAGACAACAGTCACAACAAAATATTCTTTGTTGCACATCCATTAACAGACATAGAGAGATAGAGTTAGAGAGAGAGAGAGAGATAGAGAGAGAGAGAGAGAGAGAGAGATGAGAAGAGATGAGAAGACATTAATGTGAGAAAATGTGATTGGTATAAAGAAATACCTTGTCAGAAAAAGTCCATTCTTGATCTCTGTTGTATTGAACGTCATGAACCGAACTGATGTCTGGTTGATTCCTTGGTAAGTTAAATAAGGTAGAATAGAGTGCTTGCCCTTGACTAGAGCCCATTAAACGTGGAGGAGGCTCAACGGTGCACCTGCGATTTAAGAGAGTTCTTCCAGAGCACAAATAACAAAATATGTTGAGACCTCGTTCAAGTAGAAGATATTTGTGGTTTAAGTTGAGGCAGTAGTTTCGTAGCTTGGAGTCAGGGCTAGTACATGTTGTTTCTGTGTTCTGGTGCATCCTAGGGTCGCACTCTCTGGCTTCATGAAGGCTATCGGGCTCCTTGTATTCAATGCTACATTCATCACTTGTCATATTTAATACGGCCTTGAACAGTTCCAGTTCTGACGTCACGTGGTAGACGTTCTGATAATGAGAGCAAGACACATTTATTGACCACGCGCCAGCCAGATTGTCTACACCTGGTCCACTGTTGTCAGCTTCAATGTTATATCCGTTACAGATGGCGCAGAATTTGTTTTTAAATGTGATACCATAACGCAGATCTAGATACGGTGTAACGTCATCCAATGTGTCCATGCTAGAATTCTCACAGCGCCCAATGATATCCACACTTGGCTGAGTGCCAGTTACTGGGTTGCTATTACTTGAGTCCTTGTCAGGTTTATGTTGTTGTGTAAGCCTCATAGAGTCTGTGGGACAATCTGAAATCACGTAAACATGGCGTTCGTAGCCTGGAAAGGAGGAACATCTGAATCTATCTGAAGATGGAAGATTCTTTAGTTGTTGGCTTGAATCTTCCAATGAGTTTATTTGTGAGTTGTTGACACCGATAGTAGGACAGCACGTTCCATATATCGAGCATGTCGGGGCACAGTCGCAGCTGAAGCAGTTTGGTTTCTTGTATTTAATTGTGTTGACGTATTCACGAGACCCGTTTCTACAGACGCCACCACAGTACCTGAGGTAAAAGTCAAACCAACTTTCTGAAGAGCTCTCATATTTTATAGTCCATGGACATGGCCAAGTGGGAAAGACAAGAGCGTTCATCGTAACGAGTATGTAAATGACGCTATAGCCGGGAATACAAGAAACATAAAACATTTTTACATTATCAGTTTAACTGTAGGTGTTGATTCTTTGACTGAAGTTTCAGCACAGATCCGTTATTTAAAATGTTGAGAATATAATTTGTTCACATCCAACGAACCAATGTGAAATATTTAAAGCTCACTCACTCTAATATATCCTCAGTTTGCGGCTAATGCTGAGTTCATGAAAACATTTCTAGATAAGATTGTTGCAATAATAGATTATTTTCTTGTGAATCTTGATGCACGTCCTTCAGTATCAAGATAAATTTGGCTATGACGGTTTGTACAACTTGTGTAGTTGGACTATTTATATCTCTTCAGAAGTTAGTTATGTATCACCATTAGAACCGATCCACCGTTTATAGTGTCGTATAACCTATGTGACGCACATGAACAAGTATCTCCCCTGCCTTCAACTGCCCAACTGCCATATCGTAATTAAAGCTGCACAAAACAAGCATGACTCATTGTTGACATTTGGTCATCATCATCACCATCATCGTGTGCCCTCTCCGCAACGAAGGTTGGCTACCATGGATCGCCATTCTACTCTGTTTCTTGCTTTGATGGTGCAGGCTGTCATAGATTGACTTGTCCATCTTTTGATGTTACTCGTCCATGTTAGTCTTGGTCTGCCTCTGCCTCTTTTACCTTGTATTTTTCCTTCCAATATTACTTTTAGTAGGCTGTTGTGTCTTTTAACATGCCCCAAAAATTTCATTTGTCTTGTCTTAATTGTATTTAGTAGTTCTCTTTTTTTTCAGTTGTTTTAAAACTTTATCGTTTGTTATCTTTTGTTTCCATCCAATTCTACCTATTCTTCTATAAATCCACATTTCAAAGGCTTCAATTCTCTGTTCTGTTTTCTTGTCTAATGTCCATGTTTCTCCACCATACAAGAATATTGAGAAGATGTTACATTTTGCCATTCTTAGTTTCAGCCCTGCTGATATTTGTTTTGTTGTTAGTATATTTTTCATGGCATTAAAATTACTTTTTGCCATACCTATTCTTTTGTTTATTTCAGTTTTGCATTTTCCATCATTGGTTATAGTATGTCCGAGGTAGTTGTAACTCTGAACTGTCTCCAGATGTATTCCCTCAACTGTGATATTTAATTGTAGGTCTTGAGAATTTTCTTTGTTTATGATCAGAGTTTTAATCTTTTTGATATTCATTTCTAGTCCATATTTTTTGCTTGTTATGTTTATCACATTAAGCAATTGTTGTGGGTCTTTAGGATTTTCTGCTAGTAGAACAGTATCATCAGATCTTAGGTTATTGATTATCTTTCCATTAATGTTTAGGCCTGGTATCTCTGAGATGTTTTTAAAGATTTGCTCAGTGTATAGATTGAACAAGCTTGGTGATAGGATGCATCCTTGTCTTACTCCTCTTTTTGACATTTGGTAGTACATCGTTTTTTGGGGGGTTTATTGGTGCTATGTGTGTTTGTGTTGTTTTTTTTTTAAATTAATATATGTAAGTGATAGTACAATAAGAATTCGCGGAGTACATTAATTTGGTTAATGGTAGAAATCTTAATTTTATCAGTGGTAAGTTTGTTAATTTTGTCAGTGTTAAGTTTGTTAATTTTGTCAGTGGTAAGTTTGTTAATTTTGTCAGTGTTAAGTTTGTTAATTTTGTCAGTGGTTAGGTTGTTAATTTTGTCAGTGTTAAGTTTGTTAATTTTGTCAGTGGTTAGGTTGTTAATTGTGTCAGTTATAAGTTTGTTGATTTTGTCAGCCGTAAGGTTGTTAATTGTGTCAGTGTTAAGTTTGTTAATTTTGTCAGTGGTTAGGTTGTTAATTGTGTCAGTAATAAGGTTGTTAATTTTGTCAGTGGTAAGGTTGTTGATTTTGTCAGTGGTGAAGTTGTTGGTTTTGTCAGTGGTAAGGTTGTTAATTTGTATCAGTGGTAAGTTTGTTGATTTTTTTTAGTGGTAAGGTTGTTAATTTTGTCAGTTATAAGTTTGTTGATTTGTCAGTGACGAGGTTGTTAATTTTGTCAGTTATAAGACTGTTAATTGTGTCAGTGGTGAAGTTGCTGATTTTGTCATTGTTAAGGTTGTTGATTTTGTCAGTGATAACGTTGTTGATTTTTTCAGTTATAAGGTTGTTGATTTTGTCATTGTTAAGGTTGTTGATTTTGTCATTGTTAAATTTGTTGATTTTGTCAGTTATAATGTTGTTGATTTTGTCAGTTATCAGGTTGTTAATTGTGTCAGTGGTGAAGTTGTTTATTTTGTCAGTTATAAGGTTGTTGATTTTGTCAGTGGGAAGGTTGTTAATTTTGTCAGTGGTAAGATTGTTAATTTTATCAGTGGTAAGGTTGTTGATTTTGTCAGTGGTAAGGTTGTTGATTTTGTCAGTGGTAAGGTTGTTGATTTTGTCAGTGGTAAGGTTGTTTGATTTTGTCAGTGATAGCGTTGTTGATTTTGTCGGTGATAACGTTGTTGATTTTTTCAGTGATAACGTTGTTTATTTTGTCAGTGGTAAGGTTGTTGATTTTATCAGTGGTAAGGTTGTTGATTTTGTCAGTTATAAGGTTGTTGATTTTGTCAGTGGTAAGGTTGTTGATTTTGTCAGTGGTAAGGTTGTTGATTTTGTCAGTTATAAGGTTGTTGATTTTGTCAGTGGGAAGGTTGTTGATTTTGTCAGTGGTAAGGTTGTTGATTTTATCAGTGGTAAGGTTGTTGATTTTGTCAGTGGGAAGGTTGTTGATTTTGTCAGTGGTAAGGTTGTTGATTTTATCAGTGGTAAGGTTGTTGATTTTGTCGGTGATAACGTTGTTGATTTTGTCAGTGGTAAGGTTGTTGATTTTGTCAGTGATAAGGTTGTTGATTTTGTCAGTGGTAAGTTTGTTGATTTTGTCAGTTATAAGTTTGTTGATTTTATCATTGTTAAGGTTGTTGATTTTGTCAGTGGTAAGGTTGTTGATTTTTTCGGTGGTAAGGTTGTAGATTTTCTCAGTGGTAAGGTTGTTGTTTTTGTCAGTGGTAAGGTTGTTGATTTTGTCGGTGGTAAGGTTGTTGTTTTTGTCAGTGGTAAGGTTGTTGATTTTGTCAGTGGTAAGGTTGTTGATTTTGTCAGTGGTATGGTTGTTGATTTTGTCAGTTATAAGTTTGTTGATTTTATCATTGCCAAGGTTGTTGATTTTGTCAGTGGTATGGTTGTTGATTCTGTCAGTGTTAAGGTTGTTGATTTTGTCAGTGTTAAGTTTGTTGATTTTGTCAGTGGTAAGGTTGTTGATTTTCTGCTAGTAATACAGCATCATCAGGTTATCTTACGTTTTTGATTATCCTTTCATTTAGGTTTAGGCCTGGCATCTCTGAGATGTTTTTAAAGAGTTGCTCAGTGTGTAGATTGAACAATCTTGGTGATAGGATGCATCCTTGTCTTAATCCCGCTTTTTAAACAATAGATGTAGAGTTCTCTTTGTTATATTTTATTATTGCTGTTTGCTTCTAGAATAAATTACATATTAGTCGTATGTCTGTGTCATCAATATGTATATATCTTAGGCAGTCTGTACGTTGTTTATAGTGTATTCTATCAAAAGCTATGGTGTAGTCTATGAAGTAGGCATATATTGATTTGTTTACTTCTGTGCACTTTTCAATTAATGTCCTCATGCAGAATATGGCTTCTTTTGTCCCACTATTTTTCCTAAAAGAGGCAGAGGCAGACCAAGACTAACATGGACGAGTAACATCAAAAGATGGACAAGCCAATCTATGTCAGCCTGCACCATCAAAGCAAGAAACAGAGTAGAATGGCGATCCATGGTAGCCAAAGTTCGTTGCGGAGAAGGCACACGATGATGATGATGATGATTTTTCCTAAATCCAAATTTCTGCTCATCTAATTCAGTATTGATTTTATTTTGAATCATTCCTTGTATAACTTTTAGCGTGTTTTTTTTTGTTTTTTTTTTTTTAACAGATCTTATTAGGCTTATTGTTCTGAAGTCATTGCATTCAACTGCTCCATTATTTTTAGGCAATGAACGTTGAGCTTTCAGTTCATTTGATATGTATCCTGTATGATATATGTCATTGCATATTTCTATGATCACTTCAATGGCAAAATCGTCTACTGCCTTTATCATCTCTATCTGCATGCTGTCAGGTCCTGCTGCCTTTCCCTTTTTCATTATTTGTATAGCTCTTCCCACTTCAGATTTTAAGATTTTATAGCCCGACGTACATTTGATAGTTGCTTTCTTTTCCTTTTTGTCATAAAATAATTATGTTTCATTTTCCTGCCATTTAGCCAGTAATGCAGTAATGAATTGACGACCTACTTATTACTGGTATATCAGGACGTCAGGAGGTCAGTACACCGATCATCAAGGAAAGCACAGAAAACTGAGACTATAGCTCGTTTCAAATCACGTGCCCAACTTCAAAACGCTATTACTCAGTAACCGTTTGTTAAAAACTGTTGAAATTTTCCAAATGTTATTAGAATGCAAAAGACCCTTTAAATGTATATTTAACAAATATCTTGCAGCTGCAGTTTTCTTAAAGCGGCGAATTTCTTTGATGTTTGTCCAAATTGTAAATTGTGAACCCCTAAATAATAGAAATTACCGTAGTTGCTGGTCTATGATTAATTTTCACTAGGTAGAGGCGTGGCCGTAATGGGGAAATAACCTAATAAGACAAAACACAAGGAGAATTATTGTCTTCTCAGTTCGAGGACGGACGATAATATCAAGGTATACCTGTATGTCCAATTTTCATAGTTGTGTGGTTCTGATAAGGACCGTTTGTTGAACTAATTTAAGGTAATATAGGGGCCAACATTGTGGGGGCTATATACTTTCATTCTGAATCAGACGAGTCTAAAAGATTAATAACTGTTTGGGGTTGAACATTCCACAAACCATCATTTTTCCAATATTCCTCTTCCTGTTTTAAGACGTGGTCTTCACATTTAGCCCAATAATCTTTGTCTATATTTAATAAAGCGAGATTAGCAAGAGTCTTTACATCGCATATTTTGAATGTTGTATTTTCATCTGCCACTTGTCCTTTTAATTTTGCCCAGATTAGTTCTATTGGATTTAAATGAGCATGGTAAGGTGGCAGCCTCAAACTTATATGACCGTGCTCTTGGATAATCTTATCTATTTGAAAAATCTTTGTCCTTTGTTTTTGCTTTACTAGATATAGTAATTCAGGTTTTATGTACATGTTATTAAATTGTATGTGCTCCTTTGTGAGCCATATCTTAATAGCATCTTTTGTACTGGATGACGTCGGGACTTTATCTTCAAGTGCAACAATGTTGTGGTACGCTGCATTGTCCATTATTAGGCAAAATGGTCGATCTAGTGATGGGAGAACAGAATTTTCAATCCAATGTCTAAATATGTGACCATTCATCTCAGAGTGATAATCCCGATTGTCTATGGATTTTGAAAGAAAAATGAGCTCTGCATTCTGTATTAGTCCATGTTGTCGACTACCTGCATGAGCAATTATCAAGCGCTGTCCTTTGCTGCTAGGTATTAATCTCTTAATCTTTCCATTTGATGACTGCCATTCACTTTGGTTAGTGTGGTGAGCATTGATCCATGTTTCATCCAAGTACACAATATCATAACCTTGCTTGCGCACCTCTTTTACTTCACGTAAGTACTTGCTTCTCATGACTACTATATGTGGCTTCTCACAGATGATGTTTCGTCCATTGGAATACTTTCTGAATGTAAAGCCTGCAGCTCTCACATTCCTCCATAATGTAGACTTTAATATTTCAATACTGTTGTTCTTTTTCAGCGATACTTTTAATTTTCTTATTGTAACAGTTTCATTCATACCCAACATTTTGCGAATTTCACTTTTAATAAGTTCACTGTCGAAATTATCCAACATTTTTGCTCTTCTTTGTGATTTTGTATATTTTGAACATTGACGGTCACGTGCTTGAATCCAGCTATTAAATGACCATTTAGATAAATCCAAAATGTGTCTTCTCCTATTCTCAGGGTTTTCTAAAGAATGAAATAATCTTCCTCGTTTAGCCTCTTTGCAAAAATAGTCATACATTTTTATTGCGATGTTTTGTAAACTGCAGAATTTCATTTTAAGACTCATAATAAATGTTATAGTTCCACGTCTCCACCTATGAATGAACGGAAATGGAACACACAATTTCTCGTGTTTTTTACAAGTGTCTAATTGTGTCAAAAAACCACGGTAAAAGCGTGCAAACACGTCAATTTTACCGTGTATGGATTTTTACTCGCTATTTTTAACTTAAAATACTGTAAACATTAAGTTTTGACTACATCAATGGGTCGTTATAAATTTATATAAATCAAATAAGCAACAATAATAACCAAATGTTTTTTTTTTATGAAATTAATTCCCTGTTGGGTTCTAATCATTATAACTTTACATGCAAATTTTGAACAACTTACAACAAGCGGTTAAAAAGCTAAAATTAAAAGTAGGGCACGAGTTATGAAACAAGCTATAGTTTAAAGTTTGAATGCATAACGTTACATTGATTGTGCTTTAGTGGTGTGTTTTTTTTTGTCGTGCGCCTGCTCAATTCGTTTCTTTGAATGTAATAATTTGATCAGTGAGGTCAAAAATCGTATCAGTGATATCAAAGATCGTATCAGTGAGGTCAAAGATCGTATCAGTAAGGTCAAAGATCGCATCAGTGAGGTCAAAGATCGTATCAGTGAGGTCAAAGATCGTATCAGTAAGGTCAAAGATCGCATCAGTGAGGTCAAAGATCGTATCAGTGAGGTCAAAGATCGTATCAGTGATGTCAAAGATCGTATCAGTGAGGTCAAAGATCGTATCAGTGAAGTCAAAGGTCGTATCAGTGATGTCAAAGATCGTATCAGTGAGGTCAAAGATCGTATCAGTGAGGTCAAAGATCGTATCAGTGAGGTCAAAGATCGTATCAGTGAAGTCAAAGGTCGTATCAGTGAGGTCAAAGATCGTATCAGTCAGATCAAAGATCGTATCAGTGAGGTTAAAGATCGTATCAGTGAGGTCAAAGATCGTATCAGTCAGATCAAAGATCGTATCAGTGAGGTCAAAGATCGTATCAGTCAGATCAAAGATCGTATCAGTGAGGTCAAAGATCTTATCAGTGAAGTAAAAGATCGTATGAGTGAGGTCAAAGATCTTATCAGTGAAGTAAAAGATCGTATGAGTGTGGTCAAAGATCTTATCAGTGAAGTAAAAGATCGTATGAGTGTGGTCAAAGATCTTATCAGTGAAGTAAAAGATCGTATGAGTGAGGTCAAAGATCTTATCAGTGAAGTAAAAGATCGTATGAGTGAGGTCAAAGATCTTATCAGTGAAGTAAAAGATCGTATCAGTGAGGTCAAAGATCTTATCAGTGAAGTAAAAGATCGTATCAGTGAGGTCAAAGATCTTATCAGTGAAGTAAAAGATCGTATCAGTGAGGTCAAAGATCGTATCAGTGAGTTCAAAGATCGTATGAGTGAGGTCAAAGATCTTATCAGTAAAGTAAAAGATCGTATCAGTGAGGTCAAAGATCTTATCAGTAAAGTAAAAGATCGTATCAGTGAGGTCAAAGATCTTATCAGTAAAGTAAAAGATCGTATCAGTGAGGTCAAAGATCTTATCAGTGAGGAAATGTGAGGAGTGAGTAAATTATAAACTTTAAGGAACACATATTTCTCTTCTCGTACACAGACTATATAATATATGTATATGTGAAATAGTGGATAATTAGGGGGAGGCTATCAGGCGTATAAAAGGTCGAAAGGTGAAGGTCAGGGGAGATAAATAAACAGGTAGGAGCTCAGTGGGCCCACGTGAAAATTATGACAGTGATCGGGTCATGCAAAACGTGAATGGAGAGAAAATGCGAAAGCGAGATTGAGGGGTTTCAAGACAGAAAAGGAATAAGTCAGTTCAGTTGAGCGTTACACATTGCTGGGATCTCATGCAGACAGCTGGGTGTTAGTTTTGTTACAGCTGGTACTGTTGATCATCTTAGAGTTTGTTTTTTCAGTAAAAGGATAGAGTAGGAACGATAGGCTCAAGTTATGAGTTAGTGACTGTGATAGAATAGAATAGAAGTGATGGAATTCAGTTGTTTCAATAAAGGATGGAATTACACACAAGGGAGTTACAGTAAGAGGGACAGTTTTACTTAATTAGTGACTAACTAGTAGGTTAGTTACAAGAGACAGAGTGAACGATTATGAGTTCGCTAGTAGAGACAGAGTGGGGACATTATTGGTGTCTCATTGCCATAAAGTGGCGTAGTCCACGAACATTAAGTATTCAGAGATAAGTCTTTTCAGAGAGGAAGGCTATTATAAAGTGGCGTTGTCCACGAACACTAAGTATTCAGAGATGAGTCTTTTCAGAGAGGAAGGCTATTATAAAGTGGCGTAGTCCACGAACACTAAGTATTCAGAGGTGAGTCTTTTCAGAGAGGAAGGGCTCAGGCAACGTGTCGTAGAACACGCATAGTGTGATCCAGAAGTGATTACGCGCTGGTGTGACTTCAGAGGAAGTCCACATGAAATGTGGTTGCGCCCAGGTGCGACGAACAGTCTATATTCGAGGAGGGAGCAATTCCCTGTCTACTTCAAGGGCAGATTCCTTTGAAGGGGTGTCATAGCACACCATAACTAGCAACAAGAGCTCGCGCGGGTCCTGGAACTAGGACAGAGCGAGCAGGAGTATGATTATCCAATGAAGTACCATGTTGGCAAAGGGGAGTGTACCCTAAGCGTCCAACAATTAATACATTGCCTTATAGACGAGGGGAAGTGTGCCCTGTTCGTCTACACATTATGTTACCATAGTGGCGAAGGGAGAGAACCCTGATCGCCAACCCATTGTGTATAGCAGCAAGGCTGCAGAGTGTGTACGAAAGGGGCGGAATTGTCAGCCCATATGTAATTACGACTGTCAACGGCGAACTGAATTTCTAAGATGAATAAATACTCAGGAATGTGTTTATGAATTGTTCTTTGATGTTCTATAGCAATATCTGTAATCGTCTGTACCGGGCGTAGCGAACGCTGGGAAAGTTGTCAAACACAAACGCGGAGACTCCACTATATGAATCATTGGCCATGGTTTAAGCATTGATACAATCAAGGTGAGCGACGCCACTGGTGGGCATGGTCGCACTATCAAGCAGTACACAGCCGGTGCCAGTCATATCACGAGTCATTGCTCATCGTGCTTAAGCACCCTTGGTAATGATGGCTCGTGGTAACTAGGGGGAAAGTTGGTACCCGCTGGTGATTATATTGATGAAAGAAACGTAATCATCATCATCAGTATCATTTTGAAACGGAAAAGGAAGTTATTCTTTCAGCGGGTATATTATCAGTTTATGCCCCTGATATAATCATCATTGTCGCTGGTATTGTTCGACCTGATATAAACTTATAATTTATTCCCCCGGTATATATGTGCCTACTTCTACATATTGGAACTAGTGAATACGTAAGGGCACATATTTGAATGCTTCTATTCTGCAAATGAGTATATGTAAGTGGGTGTCGAGCCTATCGTTTTTATAAACAGGCTGTTGTTGTTGCTAGGATCATCATTGCTGTCGAGCCTATCGCTTTTATAGGCAGGTTGTTGTAGTTGTTGCTAGGATCATCATTGCTGTAGAACCTATCGCTTTTATAGACATGTTGTTGTTGTAGCTAGGATCATCATTGCTGTCGAGCCTATCGCTTTTATAGACATGTTGTTGTTGTAGCTAGGATCATCATTGCTGTAGAGCCTATCGCTTTTATAGTCAGGCTGTTGTAGTTGTTGCTAGGATCATCATTGCTGTCGAGCCTATCGCTTTTATAGTCAGGTTGTTGTAGTTGTTGCTAGGATCATCATTGCTGTAGAGCCTATCGCTTTTATAGACATGTTGTTGTTGTAGCTAGGATCATCATTGCTGTAGAGCCTATCGCTTTTATAGACATGTTGTTGTTGTAGCTAGGATCATCATTGCTGTAGAGCCTATCGCTTTTATAGGCAGGTTGTTGTAGTTGTTGCTAGGATCATCATTGCTGTCGAGCCTATCGCTTTTATAGGCAGGTTGTTGTAGTTGTTGCTAGGATCATCATTGCTGTCGAGCCTATCGCTTTTATAGGCAGGTTGTTGTAGTTGTTGCTAGGATCATCATTGCTGTAGAGCCTATCGCTTTTATAGACATGTTGTTGTTGTTCCTAGGATCATCATTGCTGTAGAGCCTATCGCTTTTATAGACAGGTTGTTGTTGTAGCTAGGATCATCATTGCTGTAGAGCCTATCGCTTTTATAGACAGGTTGTTGTTGTAGCTAGGATCATCATTGCTGTAGTCTATCGCTTTTATAGACATGTTGTTGTTGTTCCTAGGATCATCATTGCTGTAGAGTCTTTCGCTTTTATAGACAGGTTGTTGTTGTTGCTAGGATCATCATTGCTGTAGAGCCTATCGCTTTTATAGACATGTTGTTATTATAGCTAGGATCATAATTGTTGTAGAGTCTATCGCTTTTATAGACAGGTTGTTGTTGTAGCTAGGATCATCATTGCTGTAGAGCCTATCGCTTTTATAGACAGGTTGTTGTTGTTGCTAGGGTCATCATTGCTGTAGAGCCTATCGCTTTTATAGACATGTTGTTATTATAGCTAGGATCATAATTGTTGTAGAGTCTTTCGCTTTTATAGACAGGTTGTTGTTGTTGCTAGGATCATCATTGCTGTAGAGCCTATCGCTTTTATAGACAGGTTGTTGTTATAGCTAGGAGCATCATTGCTGTAGAGTCTATCGCTTTTATAGACATGTTGTTGTTATAGCTAGGATCATAATTGTTGTAGAGTCTATCGCTTTTATAGACATGTTGTCGTTATAGCTAGGATCATCATTGCTGTAGAGTCTATCGCTTTTATAGACAGGTTGTTGTTATAGCTAGGATCATCATTGCTGTAGAGCCTTTAGCTTTTATAGACAGGTTGTTGTTGTTGCTAGGATCATCATTGCTGTAGAGTCTATCGCTTTTATAGACAGGTTGTTGTTGTTGCTAGGATCATCATTGCTGTAGAGCCTATCGCTTTTATAGACATGTTGTTATTATAGCTAGGATCATAATTGTTGTAGAGTCTATCGCTTTTATAGACAGGTTGTTGTTGTTGCTAGGATCATCATTGCTGTAGAGCCTATCGCTTTTATAGACAGGTTGTTGTTGTTGCTAGGATCATCATTGCTGTAGAGCTTATCGCTTTTATAGACATGTTGTTATTATAGCTAGGATCATCATTGTTGTAGAGTCTATCGCTTTTATAGACATGTTGTTGTTATAGCTAGGATCATAATTGTTGTAGAGTCTATCGCTTTTATAGACATGTTGTTGTTGTAGCTAGGATCATCATTGCTGTAGAGCCTATCGCTTTTATAGTCAGGTTGTTGTAGTTGTTGCTAGGATCATCATTGCTGTCGAGCCTATCGCTTTTATAGTCAGGTTGTTGTAGTTGTTGCTAGGATCATCATTGCTGTAGAGCCTATCGCTTTTATAGACATGTTGTTGTTGTAGCTAGGATCATCATTGCTGTCGAGCCTATCGCTTTTATAGACATGTTGTTGTTGTAGCTAGGATCATCATTGCTGTAGAGCCTATCGCTTTTATAGGCAGGTTGTTGTAATTGTTGCTAGGATCATCATTGCTGTCGAGCCTATCGCTTTTATAGGCAGGTTGTTGTAGTTGTTGCTAGGATCATCATTGCTGTCGAGCCTATCGCTTTTATAGGCAGGTTGTTGTAGTTGTTGCTAGGATCATCATTGCTGTAGAGCCTATCGCTTTTATAGACATGTTGTTGTTGTTCCTAGGATCATCATTGCTGTAGAGCCTATCGCTTTTATAGACAGGTTGTTGTTATAGCTAGGATCATCATTGCTGTAGAGTCTATCGCTTTTATAGACATGTTGTTGTTATAGCTAGGATCATAATTGTTGTAGAGTCTTTCGCTTTTATAGACAGGTTGTTGTTGTTGCTAGGATCATCATTGCTGTAGAGCCTATCGCTTTTATAGACAGGTTGTTGTTATAGCTAGGATCATCATTGCTGTAGAGTCTATCGCTTTTATAGACATGTTGTTGTTATAGCTAGGATCATAATTGTTGTAGAGTCTATCGCTTTTATAGACATGTTGTCGTTATAGCTAGGATCATCATTGCTGTAGAGTCTATCGCTTTTATAGACAGGTTGTTGTTATAGCTAGGATCATCATTGCTGTAGAGCCTTTAGCTTTTATAGACAGGTTGTTGTTGTTGCTAGGATCATCATTGCTGTAGAGTCTATCGCTTTTATAGACAGGTTGTTGTTGTTGCTAGGATCATCATTGCTGTAGAGCCTATCGCTTTTATAGACATGTTGTTATTATAGCTAGGATCATAATTGTTGTAGAGTCTATCGCTTTTATAGACAGGTTGTTGTTGTTGCTAGGATCATCATTGCTGTAGAGCCTATCGCTTTTATAGACAGGTTGTTGTTGTTGCTAGGATCATCATTGCTGTAGAGCCTATCGCTTTTATAGACATGTTGTTAATATAGCTAGGATCATCATTGTTGTAGAGTCTATCGCTTTTATAGACATGTTGTTGTTATAGCTAGGATCATAATTGTTGTAGAGTCTATCGCTTTTATAGACATGTTGTTGTTGTAGCTAGGATCATCATTGCTGTAGAGTCTATCGCTTTTATAGACAGGTTGTTGTTATAGCTAGGATCATCATTGCTGTAGAGCCTATCGCTTTTATAGACAGATTGTTGTTGTTGCTAGGATCATCATTGCTGTAGAGTCTATCGCTTTTATAGACATGTTGTTGTTGTAGCTAGGATCATCATTGCTGTAGAGCCTATCGCTTTTATAGACAGGTTGTTGTTGTTGCTAGGATCATCATTGCTGTAGAGTCTATCGCTTTTATAGACAGGTTGTTGTTGTTGCTAGGATCATCATTGCTGTAGAGCCTATCGCTTTTATAGACATGTTGTTGTTATAGCTAGGATCATAATTGTTGTAGAGTCTATCGCTTTTATAGACAGGTTATTGTTGTTGTTATGTCCCGTGTGTTACCGGGGCTTCATTATAAGGGAAGTAAAGAATAGTGACACTGTGACCTTCCAGGCATGTCGTAAGAGGCGACTAAGGAGGTTGATTTATGGCTTGACAAGTTGTCATTGTAAAAAGTGTTTTTATGGACACAGAACCATAGAAGGTGTGATCTTTGCAATATGTGCCATTTTGGCACGCAAGGTTTCTGTTTTTGAGATTGTAGTTCTGCCCTATGTGCCGTCTTCGGCTCGAAAGGACAATAGATAGATAGATAGATATTGTTGTTATTGTTGTTGCTCTTGTTGCTAGGATTCTCATCGCTGTCGAGCCTATCGCTTTTATAGACAGGTTGTTGTTGCTGCTATTGTTGCTAGGATCATCATCACTGCACACAGGACAAACCCATAGGTGCTCAGACATACCCCTTACGAATCTGAAGAAGCTCTGAGTAGAACTATGGCCCACATGCACGAACTCAGTGTCACGGTGTAAGATCCACGGTGTGAGTAGGATTTTACTGACAATTTTATTTCCCGTCCGTGGCCAAATGTTTAGACCTACTCTTCTTTCAGATTTTAACGCCAACGGGATCTTTAACGTGCGGGGGGCACACAGGACTTCCTGTTTATTGCCGTTATCCGAGAGGACTAGACATTGAATATCACTACACAAGACATCAGGGGTGGGTACCGCCACGAATGAGCCACGGATTAATTGTTCATATATTTTTTTTAAATCACCACGATCATAGACAGGTAAGCAGTGCAACTGTATCATATTGGAAATGCCTTGTGGAAGTCTCTGGAGAGACAAAGGCTACGGGATTAAACCCTAAACAGAAAGTCTGCAGGGAAGACCATAAGATGGTTGGTCATCTGTTACAGATTCTTTCAATCAACTTCTAAAGTCAGACTGGTACCGCTGCACGTCTGTGTTCCCTTGGATTCAACCAACGAGACCAAAAGGGAGATATTGAAAATCGGACAATATAGAATCTGCATACATCTTGCCCAGTCCATAAACAATACCCACTTCAATTAAATCAAACAGCAAAAACACAGAATTTGAGGTTTAACTAACACAATTAAATGCCCTAAATATTGAATTTAAAATAAAATACATAAAATACACAGATGCTATTTCAGAAAATGAAAATTGTATTTACTGTAACTTAGTTGAGAATCATGGTGTTCTGTGTGACTAACGGCGCTCCTCTTTCATATTTAAAACCAACTGTGATATCACATTCTTTTTTTTTAAACTGACGCCGCAGACAATTCAAGATAAATAACACATTTGACACATTTGAGTTCTGGCTGCTGCCCCCTTTGTCCTTGTTTGTTAACGTTCGACCTCTGTCTCGTTTCCCTCCCCTCCCCCCTTTCATTTGTAACTTGTGTATGTTGTATATACTACTTATATGTGTGCCGTGTACAGCTACCAGCTTTTTTGGTGTGAGCCCCGGCCCATTATTATCAATCCACTAATCACTTGTTTAGGTCTGCCTCATTATATGATCACACTTCGCGTGGTTGTTGCTGTCTGGACCAACCATCTCAATTTCTCACTCTTGCTTCTCCTTTCACTTTTGACAGTTGGATAGGCTCATCGTTGCAACAAATAAGACTCTTATTTTCTATTTCTATTTGTATTTTTAACCTGTGATGTTTATATTTTCTTATTTAACTTCTAGTACAGTTTGGCCTAATACTTTTCCTGTTTATATTTGCTTGTATTTTATGTATGCGTAGAAGAGAGCCATTCTTGCTCCACCACGTCATCACGTTCTGTACCGCCTACTAGCGCCGAAACGTTGTAACGACTAAATCATTTGTGCCTTTTTTTACTGTCCTTGACAATCACCATTGTTGTTTAAATTAATATCTTAGATGTTGGTGCTTTCTGTGATTTATTCAACTTGGTCTCTGTATGTAGCCCCAGACGTCTTCACTTCTTCCTTTTCTTTCTTTCTTGTTTCAAAGGATCCACCAACACACCCGAGCAGATCCGAGTACAACTTTCCGACTCGTTTGTTGACAATAAAAGAGACGAAGATGAACAAACCCTGAAGCCATATCATCGGAGCAGTCAACATGTACAAGATGCGATTTTGAAGATAAACAGCAACTGCAACTGCGATGTAAAATATTCCAGTCAGTGTCGACAACTTGGCATAAATTATGACACTCTGTCCTTCCGTTCTGCGGTTCTGTAAACGAGAAACATTTTTGATTTCTCTGACAGTCAGAATGAACAAGATGCCATTACTGAGAACTGTGAAGCTGAGAGGGGCGACAAGCGGCAACAACTTGATCCAGAGAGATAACTTAATGTCGAGAAAACAAAACGTGTTGCTGTAACCGATAGACGAACCCTTTGTTAGGCCCATTGATATAACAATCACTAACAAAATAATGGCTACGGGTGTCCCAAAAGCGTACAGAGAATATCGAAGGTATCGTTTGTTATCGGAACTGGTGTTGATAACTGTGGCACCTTTGTTGGTGAACGATTTGTACATGTGTACACAACACGCGCTCATCCACATAAGGGAGGCCAGCCAGGAATAGTGGAGAAGAATGCCTTGAAGGAGACAGTGAATTGAGTGGAGCTGGCCGGAGTATCTAAACTGGGCGGTGATAACAATCAAACTCTGAGAAACAGCCAATGACAGACATAAGCTCATATTGTTCAAGCCTGGAAGTGTCCGCAGTGTTGGATGCAGACAGTAAGTTACAAAAGTAACCAGCAGACAAACAACGGACAGCGCCACACACACGAACTCTAAGTACATGATAACATTTGGCAGTACATCTTCTGTTGTGCTCTCACTGATGGCGGTCAGATTGTGGTACAGATCTAGACAAATCCGCAATTTCCCATTTATCAAAGACACTTTCGATCTGCTTGAAACTGTTATGTTCCAGTCTCTGAACGAGAAGATAAATATAAAGCTGTTATTGTTGTACTTAATGTCTGTATAATTGACGTCTACAAATGGGCATGTTAAACTATGAGTGACGTCTATGAACTTATCAACAAACAGCCATTGTCTATATTTGTCAATTTTATAGGGAAAATTATGTGCCACGTACAGCGTAACAAGAACAGATGCAGAGTAGACGGGAAATGAAATAGTGGAGGAAGTACAGGAGTCATCGAATGTTTTTGTTGTGTTTGTGGTAGGTCGATGTGACTTTATATTGAAAGTGTCATTTATCTCTAATCTTTCAATGATTGTATTTTCTGTGACGTCATCAAGTAGGTCAGAATATTCTGTCCCGAGGATTGTGGGTACCAGGGTTAATGACGAACCTTCTGGCAGGTCTATGACCCAGTCGCCATTTATAAGATCCAGAATGTTCGTCTCTACCGAATCCCTGTCACGAAACTCGTCGCTGATAAAATAGGCCAGGACGGACACTTTCTGTAGGATTTCTTGCTTGTGTGTATCACGTGACGTGACAAGAACTGTGACGTTGATCTCCAGTCGAACGTTGTCCGATGATACATTATAAATTTTGGCATAAATTATGTTAATTAGAAGGTCAAGGTTGTCTCGTGAAACACAAATGTCAAGGTCTTCAGGTGTCAGAACCATCAACAGCTTGTACCCAAGTCCTCGGATGTATGTCAACGCTGTTCTGCATACACCACTGGAGTCCTTGAGTTTACCAGCGGAACATTCAGCCTGTTGGTATTTATCCTGGAGAGTGAGAGAGAGAAATCAAACACAGAAAGTTAATCTTAGTGGTCAAGTCTGTTGTTGGACAATAAACCGAGAGTAGTATTAATGTTGCAGACTCACCCCCGCCCTAATCCGCCCATATATATATATATATATATATATATATATAAATGTACAAAAAGGGGAGATATTGATATATAAACGGACAGCCTTCTTAGACCACAAGCGCGCACCTAATGAAAATACTCTGCAGGCTATTAAAATGACCAGAAACAAAGTCCAGCAAACAGCTCGACGCTGTGCTACTGAGTACTGGCTCCAGCTTAGCGACAGCATCCAGACTGCATCTCAAACCGGAACCTGAAAGTAATGTATCATGGCATAAAGAAAGCCCTTGGGCCAACAAAATGCACTATTGCCCCACTAAAGTCATCCACTGGGGAGAAAATAACAGATAGAGGCAAACAGATGGAAAGATGGGTGGAACATTATTCTTCACTTTATTCAATAGAAAACACTGTTACACCAAACGCCCTTGACACCATACAATGTCTCCCACCTATGGAAGAGTTGGACATTGAACCAACCGTAGAGGAACTTAGCAAGGCCATAGATAGTTTGGCTCCCAATGTCTCCCACCTATGGAAGAGTTAGACATTGAACCAACCGTAGAGGAACTTAGCAAGGCTATAGATAGCTTGGCTCCCAATGTCTCCCACCTATGGAAGAGTTGGACATTGAACCAACCGTAGAGGAACTTAGCAAGGCTATAGATAGCTTGGCTCCCAATGTCTCCCACCTATGGAAGAGTTGGACATTGAACCAACCGTAGAGGAACTTAGCAAGGCTATAGATAGCTTGGCCACCGGCAAGGCTCCAGGACAAGATGGGATCCCTCCCGATCTGATTAAATCCTGCAAAAGTGCATTGTTACATCCCCTGCTTGAAGTGCTACTTCTATGCTGGAGAAAGCCATTCCTCAAGATATGAGAGACTCCGTGATTGTAACTCTCTACAAAAATAAAGGAGATAGAAGCGACTGCAACAACTACAGAGGCATCTCCTTACTCAGCATAGTCGGAGTCATCTTAGGAAGGCTACAAAAACTCGCAGAAGGCGTATATCCCCTGAATCGCAATGCGGCTTTACATCCGGAAGATCAACTGCAGACATGTGTTTCTCCTTACGTCTACTTCAAGACAAATCTAGAGAGCAGAAAAAGCTTCTCTTCATCGCCTTTATCGACCTGACAAAGGCATTTGATCTTGTCAGCAGAGAAGATCTTTTCAAAATACTTTCTAAAATAGGCTGCCCACATACTCTACTGTCGCTAGTCAAATCGTTTCATGAGGACATGAAGGGCACCATCCAATAGGCTGCCCACATACTCTACTGTCGCTAGTCAAATCGTTTCATGAGGACATGAAGGGCACCATCCAATAGGCTGCCCACATACTCTACTGTCGCTAGTCAAATCGTTTCATGAGGACATGAAGGGCACCATCCAATAGGCTGCCCACATACTCTACTGACGCTAGTCAAATCGTTTCATGAGGACATGAAGGGCACCATCCAATAGGCTGCCCACATACTCTACTGTCGCTAGTCAAATCGTTTCATGAGGACATGAAGGGCACCATCAAATAGGCTGCCCACATACTCTACTGTCGCTAGTCAAATCGTTTCATGAGGACATGAAGGGCACCATCCAATACGACGGCAGCACATCACAACCCTTCGACATACGCAGCGGTGTCAAGCAAGGATGCGTTCTTGCTCCAACTCTATTTGGAATCTTCTTCTCTGTTCTGTTAAAACATGCATTCCCACATGCGAATGAAGGTGTCTATCTGCATACTAGATCCGATGGCCGACTGTTCAACATCTCAAGACTAAAGGCAAGATCTAAGATCAGACATATCTATATTAGAGATCTGTTATTTGCTGACGACGCTGCACTTGTCACGCAAAGTCAGGAAGAACTCCAGAGCCTGGTACATCGCTTCGCACATGCCTGCCGAGACTTCGGTCTAACAATAAGTCTACAGAAAACTAACATACTCGGTCAGGACACCGAAGCAACACCTGCAATCTCTATCGACAACTATAAACTTGATATCGTGCGGCAGTATAACTACCTGGGGTCCATCATCAGCGACAGGCTATCTTTAGATACAGAAATTGACACTCGTATTGG